>MU187260.1:991-62340 GCA_016904865.1 Pissodes strobi | reverse complement strand
TTCTGGAAGACATCGAGATCAACAGCGAGCTGACTGCTAACAACCATTGCCTCAATACTCAAGTTAATCTTAACAGATCTTATATACCTTTATACAGGCGACTCCTTGATTGAAGTACCTCGGTCTACACACCATTAAGCTTCTCACTTAATTAAAAACTTTTTCTCAAAAAATACATAAAAAATAACTTTTAATACTTACAAAATAAGAAATTTCAATTGATTTTTACTTAGTTGAGGTAGCTCAGGCCAGCCCCTTTCTCCTTATTAGCTAAGCTTTTCTTTTCCTTCTTTTCTTTCCATTTTCTTGAGTGCAGTTAGCCCAAGCTAGCTCTTCTCTTAATTAGTTAAGCTTTTTTCTGATCCTTCCTCTTTCAACCTTCGAGTAGATTGAGCCCAGGCTAATTTCTTTCCCTAATTAGTTAAGTTTCCTTTTTTCATCGAGTGGGGTTAACCTAGGTTAATATCCTCTCTCTAGTATTTTACTAGCTACCCACTTAATTAAGTATTTTTCCATTCAACACCCACCTGGTTAACTAATTTAAATCAAAATCTTTCTAATAATTAATAAATCTAGTTTGTCTCAGACCTTTCAAAATCAATTTGTTGGGTCTAGACTGGCACAGTGGTATTTCCTCTATAATCTAAGTTAAAAAGTTTGTAAAATTAGTTATTCAACACTTTCCCTCTCTCTTACATTACCTTATTTTTTAATTTAAAACTACCGCCATTTTTTGACGTATTTCCTTTTGCGTCTGCGGTCTTCGGTTTACTTGTCAAGCTTGTCAACAGAGACATGTTTGTCGTTCCATCAAAACGTGGTTCCCACGTCTGTCTTTAATTTGATAATTGTTTCAATTATGTGAACCTCTCTTATAATGTAAAGTCTTTTTTTTTTTTTTATTTTGACGTGACCGTTGTCGTTTTGATGTAGTTTGTGCCCCTTGTGGATATGTTCTTTTGTTCCAACTGACAAGTGAGTAAAAAACTTCCACCATTTTCTTTTCCTTTTGCTTGAAATTCACATAAAAATAAGCTCATCTTTCTCCATTTTACAGTTTTAATTAACTTTTTTATCTTAATAAATTCAGAACTCAAAAAAGTCAAACCTAAAATACAAATTTCATTTTTATTTCGCCATAGGTCATTGCCATTTGCAATTTTCCTTTATTCAACCCAAAAAATTTTACAGCTAATGCTGGTTTCCACTAATGGGTGGTTCTTTTACTCACTTTGCAGGTAACACTGATGATGGCTAAGGCCGAAAGCGCTCTGTTACGCTGATTAGACGTCCTTTTGGGGTAAATTTATGCAGGCCCCGACTGGGCCATCGGGCGATCGGGCGATCGCCCGGTGGGCCGGTCCCAAAAATGGGCCGATCGCTTTACCAAAAAAAAGCCCAACAAAAGAAACGTTAAAAAATTAAAAACTCAAAGCAACCACTATCCGGAAGCTGGACACTATGCTCTGTTTGCCGCAGCAGTGTTACATGTCCGGCAAAGCCCCATTTCATCTGGGTTACCGTTTCTATTACATCCTTGACGTGTGTATGTTGTCTTATGTATTCGTTTGTCTTCCTATCTCTTAAAGAAATACCCATCATTGCCCTTTCCATACCTCTTTGTGTTATTTTTAGTTCTTGCACGTATACACGAGATTAGATGAGCACCGCCGAATCCTATACTTACTTTATAGAAAAAGATATACATTGTCTATTTTCAACTGCGGCTTCCGAAAGAAGACAAATAATTGAAGAAAATAGGCAAATGTTAGATATAATTATTATTGAGACAATAAAATTAATAGGTAAAAGGGGTTTAAGTTACAGGGGAGACACTAAAAATGAATCAGCATTTACTATTTTAAAGCAAGATGGTAATTTTCTAGAAATTACATTTTTTAGCCTTAAAATTGAATAAATATACCGAAAGCAGCTTAGAGCTCGCTCGTTCAAAAATATTAAGCCATATTATACATAGGTAGAAAAAAATTAACTCGAAATGCAGTTAAAAGATTTTGCATCCAAGTGGTCAAACAAATCAATGTCCTTGCCAGAAAAATTCATACATGAAAATATTGAACTAGAAAAATAACCAGAATTGAATAAGCCAGATGATTTTCAATCTCATTATAAAACTTGTAAAAGAATGTATTTTATGCTGTTACAAAGTTTTAATCAAATATAATCTTTACCCTGAGGCTTATCCAGATCTTGAAAAGGCGTTCAAATACATACTTACTTTGTCGATGTCACAAGTAGCGTGTGAGCGATCATTTTCTAAATTAAAGTTTATTCTAAACAGATTACGAAGTTGCTCGTCTTAAGATCACCTAGAGGCATTTATGTTGATGGCTTGTGAAAAGGATATTTTAGTAACTTTAAATCATGAAGATATTATTAAATATATTACCAGTGAATGTAAGGGTCTTGGATATGATATGTATACAATGTAATTTTTTATCTTTTCTTTAAGAGTCTAGTCGTTTGATTTTTGTTATTTATTTTTAAGAAAATAGTTTTTGTTACATTTGACTTTATAACGCCAAGTTAATAATATATCGTTAAATATATTATTCCTTGTATTATTCTTATGAAAAGCTAAGCATTAGCAGTGGAGTTTGGTTTTTATTAAGCAATACGAGTACCTATCATTTTCAAAATTATGCATCTAAATGAAAATAATTCATAAATTCATACAATTTTAAAACGCCAACTCCTATTTAAAAATAAACTTGAGAGCCCGAGGAGAGGGCCGATAATCTCATTTGGCGCCCAGGCCGATTTTCAGGCCCAGTCCGGCCCTGAATTTATGCATGGAATACAAAAGTTTTTCATTTAGTACTTTTCGTACATGCACCCAGCCTTCACTCTTCATTTAACTTGTACATTATGCTACATTCCAATATTATTATTATTGTCTAGAAGCAAGAAAAGAAGGATTTTCCAGGGATAATTTTAGTGTGCAGTTGCACAATAAAAAGAACACAACTAAGGGATTTTTTCTTTATTTTGTAACAAAAACACTAGGAAAACAGCTTATTGTGGGGGAACAGGCAGATGGGCACCTTGTGGTTGGAAACCATTTTCATCAGCTACGTAGGTGACGCTGTACACAACACCATCAGGGCCGGTATACCGGAATTGACCGCGGACAGCGATGGCTTCGTTTTCAGCGCCTTCGTTAATGAGTTGACCTTGCTCTTGTTGGGAGATTCCGTTGCTGGTTTCTACACTGGAGAGAATAACGATTTCATGATATAGCAATAATAATAATAATAATAATAATAATAATAATAATAATAATAATATTGAAAGTTGATATAATAAGCTGGAGAAACAATGGTCAGTACTACATCAGAACTTATGTCATAGTTTAGTCAATGGTGTTAGTTACTACAAGTAACAGCTTGAAATTTAGTATCGATGTCCAAAGATAGTTAAACAGGTAGATAATGTCATAATTAAATTCGAACAGCCCCAGACCAAGAATGATGTTCAAATGTAGAAAGTTACAACGAATTTGTAAATTTGAACCTAGTCTTTTGGTAATTGCAAACAACTGGGTTTCGCAAAACTTCAAATTTATTTTCAAAACATATGGAATGTCTTAAAAGCTACTTTTAGCTGAAGTACTGCGTAGGTATTTATGGCACTCTAATGTAATATAAAATTTTATTAGGAATTCAAAGACAATTGAAGGAAAAACTTAAATAGAGTTATCTACGAAGTGTCACATCTCGTCATCTGACTTATTTTAATTTGCATTTGATTTTTGGTTGACTACCACATATATGGAAAGAAATGTAACCAGCAAACAAGTTCGGACCAACAAAGTTAGAATGAAGATAACAATTTCACATGTTGCTTTTTATGATCTTTTCGATTTTATTAAATGACATCAACGAAGCAGAGAAAATCAGTAAATTTATTTCGTTGTTATTGCATGACACTGTAATTATGCCAAAAAAAACCTGTATTTTTGTAAATAAATACGGTTACAGTTTTTTGAGGAAGTTTGTAGATAGGCATTAAAATGACAAACCTAGAAGTTGCTTTTTCTGACTCGTGGAGTAACATAGAGGAGTTTAAAAGGAATCAAATTGGAATAATTCTATCTGATAATATTTCATTGATATTCCATTCGGTGAACTTCAAATGTATACACCCTGTAACCGTCGAAATCTACCAAAAGTGTTAGTATTATTGGTGTAAAGCATACCGGTTTAAGATTATTTTAGTAATTTCGTTGCTTTCGAGGGATAATTTAGTATGCACGCTCGTAGTAATTAGTGGAAATTCTAGGGGAAATGAGTGGTAATTTCTGATAATTACTGATAAAAACTGGTAATTAGTGATAATTTTTTGGTAACTGTTGGTATTTTAAGGACAGTTTGAGGTAAAAAGTCGTAGTTTTATAATATGAAAATTATCCTATGCCTTCGAATTTGCATTGTTTTATAGGGAGCAATAGAGTTTTAACTAAACTACGTTTTTCGGCCCCTATTAGTCTCAGTTAACAAAAATAGCATTCATTTTCATAGGAGTATTTCTATTGCCTGAGAAGTGGTAGTCTTGCAATAGTTTAACATAAATAACATCATCGATAAACCGTTGCAGGTTTCAGCGGTCAGCGGTTTTTCCTTTTGATTTTAAAGCTTTTGAGGCTTCATTTACACTTACCTCCAAAAATATGTATTTTGACGGCGTTTAACCCGTATTGGAATCGTCGTAATTTTTTCAATGAAACATCAAAAAATGATGCGAATGCGTATCTCAATTATTATGAAATTTTTGGAAGAAAATTGAAGAAGTCGATGATATGATTGAAATATAAAGATCCGTATGAAATTTTTCGTCCAACGTTAAATAACGGAGAAATTTTGAAAAAGAAGAAATTTTTTAAAAAATTTACCACCCTGTATATGTTTTTGAAAATTTTACTTTTATGATGGCTACACGTAAATAGATGACTTTAATCGTTTCCAAGATATAAACGAATTTTTTATTTTAATTTCGAAAAATTAATAAAAAAATATATAAGCCACTGTAATTCGAAAACCGTAAGAGATAGAACTAAACGGTAAATAGCAAAAAGATGGGTATCTTCAGGCACTTTAACGCGCCGAATTCCGTTTGACCTTAGGATGTTTTGCTTTTTTTTTTTTAATTGAACAAATGCCATTTATATATTTTCTGAATTTTCTCGGTAACGGAAACAGATATCTTAAATCGGTTTACGCCAATTTCTGCGGCCTCTCATGGTCGATCGAAAGACATCTATGATATTTTTCGATAGGATGTCAAATAAGGAAGGTATTCGATAAAATCATTCTCGTCTCAAATTGAGCATTTTTCTTCAGATTTTGGCCACGAAATAGAGAATTTCTTAGGTGGAAGATGTTTTCCGTTTTGAATACTTTAGAAGGGGATTTTTGGGTGTGTAGAGTCTGTTTTTTGCATCGAGAAGGTCGTACAATTTTTCTATATCGAAATATTTGAAAAAGGAGATTTTTTTTTTAAGTACCATTTTTTTATCACCCTGTATATGATTTTGAAAATTTTATTTGTATGATGGTAACATGTAAATGAATCCTTTTAACTATTTTCGATATAAAAACAACAAAAAATTAAAAAAAACGAAAACTTAAAATTCCGTAGGTGGATGGCTTTTTTCGTTTCGAATACTTTAAGAAGAAGATTTTGGGTGGGCAAAGCTCGATTTTTGCATCGAGAATATCGTACAATTTTTCTGTACCAAAATATTTGAGAACAAAGGAGACATTTTTTAAAAATATTTTTTTACCACTCTGCATTCGTTTTGAAAATTTTATTTTTATGTTGGCAACATGTAAATAAATATCTTAAACCATTTCCGAGATAAAAATAAAAACATTTTATTCAATAAAAATTTTCGAAAAATTTAAATTTCGTTGATGAATGATCTCTTTCGCTTTAGGAAGCGGTTGTTGGGTGTGCCAAATTCGACTTTTGCATCGAGAAGGTTGTACCGTTTTTCTGTACAGAAATATTTGGAAACAGGACAATTTTTTCCAATATAATTTTTTTTGCCACCCTGTATATGATATTTGAAAATGAAAATATTTAAAAAAAAAAAAAAAAATTACGAACAATTGAAATTCCGTAGGTGTTTAGGGTAGGTCTGGTAAGGAATGGAAGATTTGTTAATTACGTGATTTTGAGTAAAGAATGAAATAATCAAATACAAATAAATGATCAAAATAAAGGATTTACGACGTGACATTTTATCTTTTTCGAACTTACGAGAAACTAAGCAGTCTATAGCCAGTAAAAAATATCGAATCATGAAGCTCAGAAAGTGTGAATGCAAATGTTGTTAAAGCAAAGAATCTGTAAATTTGGAGCGGACAACTAAATATTGGGTTTTATCTGAGATAATAAGTAAATCTATTGTTAGTATTTTATGCGATAAAATAAATATCGTAGGTATTGTAATGATTAGTTAGGAGAATGGTCCAATTTAGCTCTACGTTAAAACTGAATTTTGCAATTCCATGATAATATTATATGAAGTTCTGGTAAAGCATGCTAGTTTCACGTTAACGTCATATTTCATATATGTCATTATATTCTTTACATTTGAATGCAGGGTCGAATCAGACTGCAAAAATTAAATTAAATTTATTATTATCAACTAGTTTGTACATTTAAAGTCGAGTACTTTTACCTGATATACTGGGTATATTATTAAAATTTAACCTTACCTGTATTCGTATGGACCGACTCCAATGTTTTCAGATTTGACTACTGCCGTGGCTTCAGCGTCGGGGCCCGATTGAGGAGCTGCAATAGCGACAGCTACGATAGCGAAGAGGGCAATTGCCTGTAAAATATGAGAAATACAAAAAATGGGTAGGAGCTGATTTGTTTTGACGCACTCTGCACCAATATTAATTCGACCCGCCATAGCTCTCTTTTAAATTGATTAATTTTAGAATGAGCCATCCCATGAATGAGATAAAATTATCTTATAATATTATTCAGAAAATTAATGACTATAATAAATATATCATCGTGATATTTAAAGGTACAAGAATTTTTGTATTTTTTTTTTGGAGAAATTAACGAGCCTGATTCTTGTTATTTTAGAAAAAATAATTTTAAACCGACCGATCAATCAGGTTTTTTTTGTAATTACCTTTTCTGATTTGAAAAAAAAAATGAATTAACTAACTAACCCAAACAAATACTTCATTTTTGCTAATACGATTGACAAACTAGATGGATATTAAACGAAAGTGTCAACGCGAGTCAATATGAAGAAGGTCATAAAAATGTGAACAAATGCAAATTATTACTACTTACTACTTTCATGATGATTGAGTTTTTGTCTGTTCAACTAAAATCAAACTGATGAATTTTCGAAAAAATATCTTCGTCTTATAGCGGATTCTATTTTCCCCTACCTTGACCACTATCTTGACACAATGGTTGAATTTCGGTAGTTTTTAATCCAATATTCAAGATTTGCTGACCTTTATCGTGTATTAACAAGGATTTTAGAGGATATTTATTACTTAATGAGATGTCTCGGCTGCCGTATTGATTCATATGTATGATATATAATTGTCTCTGTCAATATAATAGAATTGGCTAAGATTCGTCTTCCACGTGTAAGCGATTTGTTGACATATTTCGTCCGTTTTGTTAATTTGAGCGAACTTTTAATAATTTCTTATCTTGCATTGGTATTGTATAAGTTTTCTTAAATTACTGGCGTACGCAGAAAACCCCAAATAGCCGTTCACATATCCAGGGATTTATATCTGTGCAGATTTTATCTGTCACGGTTCAAGTCATCGGTCTTTAAAGGACTGGACATGTTAGATATTAATTAACATTTCATGACCACTAACGTAAATACATATTTGTGAATAATTCTAGCCTGTCGCAGATAAAACCCTGCGGCTTTGCATAAAATAGTTATTTATGCAGCAATAGCCTAAAATTACCCTCTATTGCGAATCTAAAGTTTTGTCGCACGAGGCCGTGTAGTACGTAAAAAATTAAAATTTCTGAATACACTGGCTTACCGAAAAAAGTGACGAGGTCAAAATTTATACCAACCTTTGAGCTTAATAAGTTCTGAATGGACTGTTAAAATAAATACTTTAATCTTTCCCTACTATGGTTGAGATCCCTTGATAAAAAAAAAACAATTATACAGTGCAATTTACATCACATGTAAACAATAAAGCAATAAGAAAAATACATACATAATATTGACTATTACTGTTAGGGAAATAACCTGTTGTTCCTACCAATTAATAGGTTACTAAAATGACAAGTTGGTATATGGCGTAAAGGGGTTTAAAATTCAGGAATTTTATTCTGCTGCAAAGATATAAAATAAGGCATGTGAATCTATTCACTTAATATGTAGAAAATCTGAACCTTGCCAAAACAGCCTTACAAAAAGGTAAATGATATTACTTATAACTTATGAAGTAGGTATTTCTGATTTTCCCCAATTAATACCAATATTAATCATTGATTTGTATAGGAGTGGATAAGCAATAGCCGCCTGTTGCACTATTCAAAAGTGGCAACCTATGGGCGAAAAAACGGGTTTCTGCGCATGACAAAATCGATGCAAAATCGAAAAACGTAAACAAAGAAGATCCCGTTTCGTCATGCGCACTAAAACACTTGCCGTCTCAGCAGGCGTTGATCAGGATCGAACTTGGCTTTTGTCTTTGACGTGTTTTCGTTTTGACGGTGCGGCGTTTTGTGTTGATAATTCGAATACTTTACCTTTTATTGACTTTCTTTGGACCTAGTATTTGTAGTTCTTTAATTAGTTTTAGTTTAGTGGTTCACGTTTGTGCTTTGTGCGTACCCTATTTTGATTTCCGTTTTAATCGGGCAATAAAACACATAAACAATGGGCGATGCTACCAAAATAGAATCCCGAAAGTGTATGGTTGTGTTTTGTAGCAGTAGAGGCAAAATACCCGGGATTTCCTATTTCAAGTACGTATAATTATTATAAGTATTATGTATTTATACCTTATTATTTCTTTCACTATTAGTGGCCGCGGTTCACTAAAAATCACCGAAGAATGTGGCATATTATGATACAAGCATGGCGTTTGGTGGAGTTGTTGCTTATACCTAAGGCAATATTTTTTTCCAAAGCACACGAAATTTAATCCCTTAGGGATTGAAAGGGGGTGTTTTTTTATAAACAAAGGCAGGTCTATTGAGCTATATTGCTTTATGGACGATTTTTGTAGGACGAGAGTCATTTTTAAATAATTTCTGGATGCCGAAGCGAATGGAATAGGTTTTAAGTCCATTGGGTCCACCGTTTGACTCTATGAGCGCTATACAGGGTGTATTAGGTAGTATAGTTCTTCGTTAGAAGTTTTCGTAGTTAGGCAATACTTTAAATTCAAATTTTTGGGAGCCCAGGGTTATTCAAGATTATCTATAATTTTAATGTATTTTACGGCCATACCACTTTCGGTTATATCGGAACTTGCCAATAACTTTTTTATTTTAAATGGAACGTGTAATATATTATTTTATATTTAAATTCTCTGCATGATTTAAATAACTTTTGTGAAACATATTGTGCTATGTCTAAACAAAATGTTTTTTTTTTACCTTTGAAGTAGTGTGTTATCTTTTAAGGATCCAATCAATAAAAGTCGAAATTCAACTGTAATTTTTTTACCCTAGGTGATTTATGCCAAAATAGAGACAAGGGGAAAACACAAGCTTAATGTGCTGCCTCACCAATCCCTTGTTCCCCGACCCGCATGCGCATCTCTCGATTGGAAGAAGTATTGCCTATGTCCAAAAGTTGGTTTTAAAACAATTTGTCATACTAAAAATCCTTTGGCAAAATTAAAAAATAAGGGTTATGTAACACTTGCTGCTAATTTGGAGAAGATAAGGCATTTTAATTTCAAGTTACCCTCTGGATTTTCTAGTGATGCGCTGCTGGATGGTTGTCATGGGATTGAGGCTGCGTGAGTTGACAACGAAGCTTTGTGGCACAAGGCCTGTTCTTTGAACTTTACCGATACTGCAAGTGTAGATACTCTGATCCAAAGCCTGGAGGCATCCTCTTCACATGTATACTCTTCACAGAGTATGGACGTATACGCACCAGCTCTGGATAGAGCAGACAAATCTGAGCGGAGATTTACTAGATCTGTCAATGTAAAAGATGACATTTGCTTTATGTGCTCCAACCCACCCTCCTGGGGAGGATTACTTAGACGCTATTTTTGACCATGTTAAACTCTGCGCAAAATTTTTGAGTGATTCTCAGCTTCTTGCTGTTTTGGCTGAAGGCGATTTGGTTGCATAGGAAGTTAAATACCACGGGCGATGTCTAGCTCAACTCAACAATAGGTAAGAAAAAACTACACCTTATCTTTTTTTAAACTCCGTAAGTCCGTAATCAATAACAACGTCTCTTTTGATCGCAAGTTCAATAAGAAGGGAGAAGAGGCTTGCATCCCGCCGTCATTGCTTGCGGCAGTTAATATGTTGCTGTACGGATCTGCCGTTAGCGCGGAATGTCGAGCAACCAAACCCGCTGTCACAGTCTGCAAACTTATTATGATGAATTGACATTCAAATGTGCTGAAGAGTAACGTTGTGCGGCACAAGAAGCAGCAAGAGCCTTCATTACCCCTCTATATGGTGCTATCCAGCTATGGGCGCGGAAGGAGCAAGAATCAAATAGATGAAATGCACGATATGGGAATTTCGATCTCGCATAACCGTGTCATGGAAGTAACCTCTCAGCTTTGCCGACTAGTAGTAAAGAGAGCAGAAAATGAAGGAGTGGTCTGTCCCTCAAATTTGAAGCATAACCTTTTCAGAGTATCTGCTCTCGACAACATAGATTTGAAATCCTCAAGCTCAACTAGTGATGGCGAGTTTCACGGCACTGCAATGTCAGCAATTCAGTTATTGACGAATATAGACGGGCGCATCAGATCAACCTGCATTAACAATGATCTCCAAGACTTCCAGTTTGACTCCATGGAGAAGGCTGACGGACGCATAATGCTTCATGTACATAATGCGGTGATACACGGTGCTAAGAAAATCATCGTACGCAGCACTGACACTGATGTTGTTGTGTTGGCGACATCGTTTTTTCACACCCTCGAAAATCTTGGGCTTGTAGAGCTCTGTGTGTTATATGGTTCAGGTAAAAACAGGCAATTCTTAGGCATTCACTGCATAGCTCGTGCACTGGGCGAGGAAAGATCCATTGCGCTGTGCGATACCACATCTTTCTTTATGTCCAAGGGGAAGAGAACAGCCTGGAAGCACTGGAAGGATGATTCCTTTACTCGGGCCTTCAGATCAATTGCCCTTCCTTCACCCTCAACACCTGACGAAGAAACAATGCAGGCCATTGAGAAGTACACGGTACAGTTGTATGGTGTGTCAGACTGGGAGTGCATATCCGTAAACCAAGCAAGAAAGCACCTGTTTGCAATAGAGAACAAGCCACTCACTGTCATCCCACCGACATCTGCGGCATTAAGACAGCACATCCTAAGGGCGGCGTAACAAGGAGGTCAGGTTTGGGGTCGCGCAATCACTTGGTGCGACGTTCCATCTCCTGAAAGTTGGGGCTGGACCCGAGATGATAGGGAGTGGAAGCCTGTTTGGTCTACTCTATCTGAAATATGGTTTGCTTGCCGGGCTCTAGACCGCTACGGTTGCATGACGGGGTGCAACACAATGAGATGCGCTTGCAAGCGCAACAGACTTCCGTGTACTTTTAACTGCAGGAGCGAAGGCAGTAACCAAAGGCATGTATTTTTCCCCAGTATAGCGGTCGTATACTTACTTGCTGTATTTTTCTTCCGGAAACGAAGTGTCCGCTGTGCCCGAAGATATTGAAGAAGTGGATGCCGGAGAGGCTGAAGAAGTGGATGTCGAAGATTCTGAAGAAGTGGATGATAATGTGGAGTTGTTCGAATATTGATTTTAAAATTAATTTCATTAAAATTTTAACTTCTTAATAAAATGTTTGAATAAAAACTGAAAACCTCATTCAGGCATGGCATCGCAAGTAACTTGATGTTCACTGGTAATCAAGCATAAGTTGCTGTATAACAAGCACCTTCGTCTTAAAAGATAGCTTAGGTCGCTAGGAGTTGTCCCTGACGGGGACGATTTTTGTGAGTTGCGTACCCGAGCGGCGGCCATTTTTAAATGTAGCGCCATATAGCCAAAATTGTCGGTCCTATAACCAATTCCAATCGCTTCTGCAACCAGAAATTAATCGAAAACAGCTCCTATCTTACGAAAATCGTCCACAATGCAATATAGTTCAATAAACCTGCCCCTGTTTAGAAACAAACACCCGCATTTTATGCCTAAGGGATGAAATGTCATGTGCTTCGGAAAAAAACATTATTTGACGTATAAGGAACAACTCTACCAAGCGGCATGCTTGTATCATAATATGCCACATTCTTTTACGTACCGCTCCCACTATATGCCAACTGGCCCATTTCACAATCGGCAAGACAACTCTACCGAATATTTGGTGAAATAATTACTTTCGTTCATAATCACAAGAGTACGAGTTCAATTTTTGGAGTCCGGGCATGCCTAATGACCTTCACACTGCAACAGATGGCGCCCACTAATTCTCTAATGCGCAAGGCAAAATAGGAATCATTTTGTTTACATTTCGCGGTCGTAAATTTGCCATGTTTGTCCTATTTATTGCTTATCCACTTCTATACAAATCAATGGTATTAGTATATATACGGTCCATGCATCTCCAAAGCATTTCAAATCATAACATGACTGTTCCAAACATTGGTACACAACATCCAGCCGATGATAAGCAACAAGGGCATAACACATAAGTGGTGGTTTTAACCCAAAACACGCAAAAATAAAGCGGTTTCCGTGGAGAAGACCCTGAAAACAATTGTTTAACTTAACAAAAAAATAAATATCTAACATTGGAAAGATTACTCATAACCTAACTAGTTTTTCATCTTACCTATAGAACAGTCTATTGTAGACATATATACAAAATTCCATTGTCTACATCTATGGACCTTTTTCTTCCTGGTATTGGCCAACAAAATAAATAGTGTCTATTATAGAGAGATTTCTTCAAAAGCAATAACAGTCGATTCCAGGCATCTGCCACATGAGTGCAACAGCAACATAGATTTTTCTATAAAGATTGGAAAATAGAATTAATTCCACTGCAGACAGCATGAAGATTTTGTGACTTACCATTGAGGTGAGTTTCATAGCTTAACAAACAATTTTGTAGGTAACCTCCATGGCACTGGTTAGGGTCGAATTACATAAACTTAACAAAAATATCATAAACTAATGACCCTAATTATTTGAACCCGTCCATGAGGCACCTTGAGAAGGCTTCACTAAAGATCGACTCCTCGCCGGTCTAGGGCGTAAAAGGAAACCCTGATCTCTCACATCAATTTCAACACCGTGACTCCGAAACATTGTTGCCAACTTGACTTATGTGCAAGCGCATGAAGAACCATCTGACGTGACAACTCGGTTAATCGAACTTCTGCTCTAAACCATATTCGCCAAGCAGCAAGTAAATATGCCTTAAAAATCCGGGAACTGTTACCTGGGAACGTTGATTCCATTGAACCTGTCTAACTGTCAAAATCATCTGACACTTTATTAATGAAAACACGAAATCTCCTCGAAAGACGAAAACAAAAAGAAATAATACATCGAAACACAATTAGCTAAATGAGTAATAATATACATTAGATAACTCTTATGATCCCAAATTGTTTGAGGTAGGCGTATTGCAACGGATTGGCTTGATATAATAAACAAACTGAATGATTTGTGTCAAACAAATTATTGTTAAGTGCTTATTTACTTTTAGATCAAAGAGAAGCTTGTGAGCATTTTCCTGAGTGATTAAAAGAGAGCCCAAATATCAAAATCTATTAACACAATAGCTAGGCAAAATGAACTGCACAACCAGAACCTTTGAAAGATGTTTCCGAAACCTAGTCGAGCACTTACTACTCCGAAAGGGACAAAAATTCGGTCTGAAGTTATTATCATATCATAAGTAACTAGTGTATCATACTAAGACTACTAAGACCTAAATATAAATATAGAAAGTATATTCAATACTTTATACACTGTACATATATTGGAATAATCCAATCTAAATTATGTTTTCAAATAAGAATAAATATAATCTAAGCAAAGTTGTAGCATTTGTTTATGTCAAAATTTGAAAATGCTACAAAATAAAGAAATATCAATCAAAATCGAAAATCACAATGATATCAACTTTAACAAGAAGTTCATTTTGTAGGCTGTAGGCAGAATATTCTACTGGGTGTTTTATAAAATCGGGGAAAAATTAACTTTTTGTCATGAGTATAATTAATATTGGGTATTAAAATCTAAGTTCCCAGCTAATCGCGAGATTATTGTGAAGGGATATGGCTGTACAGCAATAATAATTTTAGGGGAAATATTATGTCTTATTGAAAAGCTCATCCAATAATTACTTTTTAGGATTTAATAATATTGTAAATTTTCCCTAGTTCAGTCTCATTAACTAGGTGGCGCCTAATATCTTTATATGAGTGTACAGAAGAATCCACGAACCTATAGCTGCGCTCCACTGTATTGCTGGCTGCCATTCGCATCTATTAGTAAGTTTGGTAAATGGGTTTAAGAAATGTTGCCATGATTTATAAGAAATATATCGAGGACTAAAAGGCGGGTCCTCGTAAGCAGCAGATAGTACATTTTGCAGGAAATGACAAAAACGATATAAATAGAGCTGCATTAGAATCAACTAAAAACGAAGCATAGGTGGAAGCCCGATCAGCTGCGTTTATTTCATCAAACCAGTAACATGTAAACTGATTGTTAGATAATTTAAAAACTGTGAAATTATGAAAGCATAACTTTTGCTTGTAATATAAAACATTTGCATTTATCTGGGGTGATAATTTCACAGCTGGTACATCTGCAGAAATAACGTGACATTTTCCATTAGTTGCATGTATCTTAACTTGTTCTCTCTCTTCCTGGAAAGTGTTTTTTGAAACGTGTTTTTCATATCCTTCTTCACCTATATTTCCATTTTTCCCGTCTTTGCGCGGTCTAAATAAAGATCGTTTCATTTCACTTGCCAGTGGTATAATAGTAACAATGTACAGGGGCATTTGACCTTGTACCCTTTAAATAAATTAAATTAAAAAAGTTGCTTTACGGCAGTAATGCGATAAAATCTTGATTAAATTATCAAGTAAACTTCTTAAATGAAAGAATATGTCGTGCTGTTAGTTTTTTATAACTGGTTTTCCTCATTCCTCCTTAAGACTTTATTGTCCAGGATCTAGCCGATCATTCTCCATTGGTGTTCAAATACATTTTTTATACACTCTAATTGCATATTTTTGAATTATATTTTAAAGACTTGGAATTGGAATTTTTCAGCATTATCAGTATTTTCTCCATAAATTCATATTATTCTATAAGTTTTGAGGAAGCGTTTCCCTGCTATTAAGTTACATTTTTTGTTGAGGCCTTGGATTACTTCTACCCTTGCAGCGTTCTTTTAGTCCTCTTTCTGATCAGTTAGTGTCATGAAACATATTTTCTAGGACCTAGGTATTTCGTTCCATCCAATCCTGACAAGTGCTCAAGTAAAAACAAGAAACTAAGCAACTAAAACAAAACACAAAATCTAGGAGAGATCCGAAGCTTCAAAATGTAAATAGTGTAAATGCAAAACCCAAGTGCTCATAGAAAATGATATATACAAGGCACTTAGGAGGTTAACATATAAATAATGAAACTATATAGTCAAACAAATAAAATATATAGTGAAACATAGCATAATATAAGCCAGAGTGTTAATAAAACAAATATATAAATAAAAACACTTAGGAAGTTAATAAGCAATATAGAAAAATGTATAGAACATAGGATTTAGGAAGAAAAATGAAACTAGAATATTAGCGAGTAAATTAGTAAACTATGTATGCAAAATAAATAGGTGAAGCAAATGTGAAGATATATATAGTTAAGCACAAGTAAATGTGAGTTGCCATTAAATTGTGTATTGAGAGTATATACAGAAAGAATAAATGTGTATACGAGGAAGTATTATAAAATAAAGTGTTCTCCGGCCTAAATAAGCCTGCAACGACGGATGGTCTAAAAAATAACCTCACAGCAAAAAATTTAGGCATGGAAAAGTTGAGCATATAGGGACTGAAGTAGCTACGTTAACGTACAAGGAAGCCGAAGCAAATATTTTGGTACCCGAGAAGCTCAAAGTTCCAAGGTGAAATACTACATAAGCAAGAAATGTTTATGTAAGGCATGAAGAATATAGAAGAAGCATACATAAATTGAAAAGTTGTTTATGAGATAAGAAGAAACGTACATAGTGAGGAAATATATGAGTAAAAGTCGTTTATGTAAAGCATACATAAGGTGAAATAATTACAAGATCAATCGACTTACCTGTAAGGAAGATCGATCGGAATTATCCGAGCATCTCCGCCATCCCTCATTACACTTTGTAGAGGAAATAAGGTAGTATACAACTTTTTCCCAATCGGTATAATTTTTAAAGAAGTTATCTAAAAACATGGTGATTCAGCCGACCCTGGCTAGCCGCTCGAGCTCATGCATCGCCTTGATGCGTCATTACAATTTTGGTACGTTAGATTTTTGATTACATTGCATTTGGGGTGATAGGGAGAAGGTAAAGACTGGGTGGGTTTATAATGAGGGATGGCGGAGATGCTCGGATAATTCCGATCGATCTTCTTTACAGGTAAGTCGATTGATCTTGTAATTATCCTTCGCATCTCCGCCATCCCTCATTACACTTTGTAGATGTTTAAAGTATTTGCGATGTAATCTACATTAACTGAAAACTGCGAGTTTTCTGTAGTCCTAGATTTGTAAGGCCCTTTTTATAAACTAAAATTCAAATTTATAACCATTAGATTTAATAACACACATCATGAAGGTACATATATCATGTTTAACGCTTAACTGATATTAACCTTTAACTTATTTTTAATACTATACCAATATTCGTATGTAATATGATAACAAGTTGGTAAGTAAGTTATAATAGTAGCTTAATATTTATATGATTCCTTAGAGTTTATGGTTCAATAAACAAGATGCCAATCCAGTGGGATTACCCACGCCAAGTTTTTTTATAGAGAGATACTTTTGATTTTTCTGTCGAGCCAGCTGTCTTCTGAATGGTTTGTAATGTAACTCCCATTCTTTGAGCTGCTGAAGTTGCCCCGTGTCGCGTGCTGTGTGCCCCATAGATTTCCGTGTTTATACTGCTGGCTTTTAGTATTAACTTGACCCATCTGCTAATGGTTTGACTGTTGTCTGGGTGATAGGGCTTTTTGTGAGTGAGTATTACATTTTGTTTGGTTTTGCTACTTGTGGTATCGATTGCATCTGCAAATGCAACGATCTGTTAGCATATTTACAGTATCTGTGAATGCCGTAATTTCTGTTTTTGAACAAAAAAATAGGTATGTTCACTAGCTGCAACTGCAATTGCAGACAGTGGAGGGTACGACCGATTGTATCTGCTAATACAACGAACTATTCACCTTTTATTGACTGGTAGCACCCTTTTTCCTTTTATGCGTTCTATGTAAGTCTCTAATAGTGTGACTATACATAGTTCAGGTTGATTAATAAAATAAGGTAATATCAAACTAGGTTGAAGCCTGTTTAAGCCACTTGCTTTTATTTTATCCGGGAATCTGATTTCAATTACGTATTCATATTTAAAAATATTGTCTATTTTTACTTCCGGGTTGTCCGTGATTTGTGTGCCGTTATTAGTATTAAGAGTGTTACTAGCTTTAAAGTTAGATTTGTAGATTTAAGAATTCGTGAGGGTACATGCTCTTTAAGCGCTGTAGAACTGGGTAGGAATCCCAAGTAATTGAGTATTTTGATTTTGGGGGTCTTATGTTAAATGTTCCATTGAGAAAACTTTTTATAACCGCTTCGTCTTTTGTTTGAGTAGTATGACTCCGAAGACAATTGAATATTTAGGAGCTCAAGAATAAGTTTACGGTTTTATTATATATTTGTTGGCGCTTAGAAAAACAGAAATTCCCCTATTTATTGTAAGTATTTCCGTATTGTTTGAGGGCGCTATCTGTCAATGAAGAAATAATCACTTTTATCGCTTCATTAGGTACGCTTTGTTATAGAATCGCTCTCCTAACAATGAGGAAGTTTCATCAATTTTTTTTTTATTACAGCTGATTTCGATAGCCCATGAAAAATAAGTAAACATATGTTTTTTCTTTTTTCCCTAAGCCGAAAAATGAGGCAAATACAACGCCTTGAGATGTGCTTATGACGTCATAATACACATGAATTGTTACGTCACACCATGCATGGTATATCTATATATACAAAACTAAAAACTGGTATAGCACTTGTAATATTCATCTTTAGCGGAAATAAAAAAATATGTATCGATTTTTTTTTTTTTAATTTTTTTTTTAACGGCTCTATAGTTTGCAATAAAAAATAAGCAGTTTAATTTCTCAGGAAACTTCGTAATTTCCCTACAGCCAGAGAAATTTTCTTCCACAATGGTTGTTTCTCTCCGCAAGGAGATGTGAGTAAGTATTTTTCAGGGTAAAGATAATAGACTGTTCTGCCAGTAGGTCCCTTTTCTCTTGTATAAACCCCAAAAGTGAGCATGGTTGAGGGGGAATAACTACGCTTTTTTTATATAAAACCTAAATCTTGTAATGTTTATGTAATTTTATTTATACTTTTAAGCAATTCTCTTTTGAATTACCAATAACTAGCCAATTGTCTAAGTAGAGTACAGTCTTTATACCCTTTAATTTTACATATCTTACAACTGGTTTCAGTTTTGTGAAAAGATTTGGAGCTGTACATAAACCAAATGAAACACAATTAAATTGGTATAGTACGTTGCAAAACACGAATCTTAACAACTTTTTTAACTACTGTGCATAGGGATAAGGAAATATGCATCTTTAAGAGATCAGTTTTCCCCAAGAATGCGTATTTTGAAATTAAATTTTTTGGCGTCCTATGTAGTCTTCTACTTTGCTAACCGGAGTGGTGTCCTATTGAAAGGGATTTTATAATACTGTACCCACTCTATTATTGAACTGTTTACCGTTAATTTCTGCTAATTTTGAACGTATAATTCTAGTTCAGACGGTTGGCTAATTAAATTATTGAAAGGGAGGGCTAAGGCACTAATCCCACGGACTATAGTTGTTTCTGTAATTGATACAGTAGTTGTCTTGGCAGGATTTAGTACTCTCTTCGAGATTTAATTTTGATGGTCTGAGGACATTGCAGTTGGCAGCTGGTGGATACTTCTCTATCATACTGTTTTTTTTTTTTTTTTTTTTTATCCTACACCTACACAGCTAGGTGGTCGTTACTTTGTTCAGGACCATCTGGTGCTTCTGATGTTGGTAAGTCTTGATAGTCTTGATTTGGCTAAGTTATTTCCTCAGCTAGCGTGAGAGGATCTTCTAATGCATTTGCAAATGCAAAAGAGTTTCCTTGGTTTTGCTACTTATGATATCGATTGCATCTGCAAGTGCAACGATCTGTTAGCCTATTTACAGCATCTGCAAATGCTGCAATTTCTGTTTTTGAACAGAAAAATAGGTTCATGAATATGTTCACTATCTGCAACTGCAATTGCAGACAGTGGGTACGATCGATTGTATCTGCTAATACAACGAACTATTCACCTGTTTGCTTGCTGCTTAACCCTGGTTATGCTTTCGACTGCATCTGCAAATGCAACGGTTTTTTAGCATATTTACAGTATCTGCAAATACTGTAATTTCTGTTTTGAATAGAAACCAAGAGTGTAATAATTCGCTACCTCCAATGCAATGATTTTATGTAAGAGGGTTGCAATAGTATGGTGGTTATTTGTTTTTGTATCTGCAAATACATAGCACTATACCGTTTTATTTTTGTCAGTACATATATCCTTTACATCGGCAAATGTAGGGATATAACTACTTTTACATAATATACCTACTGGGGTGGAGGCTGTTGGGGTCCCTTCACATCTGCAAATGTGAAGGCCAATTTTAGTTAAAGTTATTCGCATCTGCAAATGCGAATCTGTAAATAGGTATTATTATTATTTATTAACATCTCCTGCAAGCAATGTTTACTCCAATTTTTCCCTCACCGGACGGCTCATGTCAACACGAATTGTTTAAAAATAATGCGTTCCGGTATTACATTGCTTCGACAAAGCCGAACGATAACATTCCGCCTTTTTCCCTTAATTTTGGGTTAGTTTTGGTTAGCACTTTTAGTTCTTGTTGATTGAGCCTCCGTTGCGAGCAAAGCCAACGGAGGGCCATGCACGCTATAATAATACCCAACTTGGGATTTAGTCGCTCGTAAATTATGCGTCAGCTTGCCTTTGTGGCTAGTTTTTAGAGGTTAATTTCGTGAGAAAAGGACACTCTTCGACTTACTCAAAATTTAAATTTTTTTTTTATTTATTTATTTTTTTTTTGAAAAGTATTTGTTAATACAGTAATAGCAATAATTACAATATACATAGTCCTTATTCCTCTAGACAGTGTTTTTGAACACTGGTATTGAGGATAATTGCATTTTAGTAATAATAACAGTATGATTTCCTATAAACTCTCTAGTATTGTGGCTATGAATATCCTTTGAAAATATTATGATAATATTTTAATTTTGAGTTTTATTTATTATCCTGTAAATAAGTTTATTCTGTTCAAATTTTAATACCTTATGTAATTGTCATACTCTTAAATTTTCATATAGATCTGCAGTAAGAGTCAGTGGATCATAATTAAATATAACTTTGTTTTTTGTTTTGCAATATTGGCATCGAATCGAATTGTAGTTTATAGTTGATTGAATAGTATATTTCTTTGGTAGGATGTACGATTAGACGAGATTACTAGAGAACGGTTCGAATAGCTCGTATCGTTAACTGTTGCTTATTACTTATATTTATTTCGATATAATATATTTCAATTCCGAATATATTGTTTGATTCTGTGTAATTGTTCAAAGACGACAAATAAATGTAACAATGTTTTGTCATGCCCTCGTATATAAATATAGTTTGTTAGTATAATTCAAATCGCAGTGAGCACATTTAATTTTTGTTTAGTGCTTCATTCGCATTTTTGACTGTAACCCGTTCGCACTCTATTTTATTCTAATAAGTATAGTTAGTTTTAGAAGTTTGAGAGTATTTTCCAGTTCAATTTTATTAAGTAAAAAAAATAAGGGTTACAAGTGTCATATTTATTCATAATACTCAGTTTAGTATTATGCACATTTAGTTTGCTTTTATACAAGAGATTCTGTTTTTATATATTTAAGATAACCAGGTATTTATGTATATTTGAAATTTTGGCATATAACCTTATATGGACTCACCCCCTGATTCGCTTCTCCCGATGCATATTGCCCCCTTTTTTCGCCTCCTTTGCGAGCAAGACGTACCACTAACACTTCACTATACTAGAAATACGATTTCTCTTAAAACCAAAAGAAAGAACCGATTTACGGATTCTTGCTTGTCACCGACCGGTACAAAATTGTAATGACGCATCAAGGCGATGCATGAGCTCGAGCGGCTAGCCAGGGTCGGCTGAATCACCATGTTTTTAGATAACTTCTTTAAAAATTGTACCGATTGGGAAAAAGTTGTATGCTACCTTATTTCCTCTACAAAGTGTAATGAGGGATGGCGGAGATGCGAAGGATAATGGAGATATGTATAAGCAAAAGATGTTTATATAATGTGTGTTTAAAAGGAAGCATATGTGGATATATAAATAACAATATAATGTCCTATATTATGTATTGAAAAGCAGGAAGAAATTGTAAATAATGTATATGTAACCTTACCTTGAGAGCATGCTGCATGGATCCAAATCCAGGACCAGTTAGGAGAAGCACCAGTCGAGTCCATACAGAACTTAGCCATTCGAAGACTCACTAGTAGAAGTTCAGAAGTTGCCCCGTTTTTCGACTAGGGATTTCTAGAAGATAAAAATGTATAAGAAATTATAATATATGGATGAAATACCTGCAGCAGTAGACAACGAATTAGATAATTTAATTAATAATTGAATAATAACAAACCTTAGAATCTATTCCAAATCAAATCTTGCCAAGTATCTAATATTGCCAAAATTCATATTCACGATACTTATATTTGATTGTATACTTTAGCCCATCCAATACCAAAACACGAAGAAGCAAATCAAAAATCAAGTCGACGCCATTTTGTCACACCTTTCAAGGAACAAAGAACCCACTACGAGACTACGATTTACGGCAGACAGCATTGCAAAAGAAGACCGCTACGAACACCATCTACCAGGCTTTGTGCAAACCAAGCAGTCTGCAACACAAGGAATCTGCGAAAATGACATATACAGTCGCCATCTGTGACCCACGGAAGCGTAACGTATAATTTCCTATTAATTTACATAGCATTGTTAATATTAACTCATCGAAGTGGCACAAGATTTCATTGCCAGGCGATAACTTGAGAAAATAATAAGATATGACATATGATATGTTGCAAAGATATTTTATTGCTTTAAACAAAGCTAGCATGTTGAATTAAGTCAGCAAATAAAATAAATTGAGTAATTTGATATACCAAAGTCAGCATGTTTTGAATAGGTCAAGACATATAACTGAGTCAATAAACTGTTATAATGCTGTTAGCAAATATTATATATGTATACTGGACAATCTATATACAATACTATATAGTTTTAATAAATTTGTAGAAATAAATAACAATAATTAAATAGAATATAGACACGACCGGCTTTTTGAATTTTATTCAAACAAGCAATAAGTTTAACATAACGTAATATTGTTAATATAGATAGGTAATTTATTGTAATACAGAGTTAATTTATAACGCCATGGAAAATTCATTATCTTTATATATAAGCCCCATTTAACCAACTATTCCCAAAACTAACCGGTATAAAAACAATGAATTAATGTCACCTCGGTTGGGATGGACGCATCTTACAGAGGAGATATCATATAAGAGGCAATTTATTGTCCATAGGCATAAAACTCTAGTTTTAAAAATAAATTAAGTGAAGAGTAGTGGCTGTGTGCATGTATGAATCATACTAAATGAAACACTTTGTATTCCATTCAAAATTTAATCGAAAAGGACTTCCTATAAAAGCATAACAGAGCGCTTTCGGCCTAAGCCATCATCAGTGTTACTTGTCATTGGACCTGAAGAGCATATCGACGAAGAGTAAACAAACAACACCTACAAACAACGGTCAAATCACAATTAAAAAGTCAAAAGTCACATTTTAAAAAGTAACATAATTAAACGGACAATGCCCAAACCACGTTTTCGTGGAACGAAATAAATGGCAGTATAAGCCAGTATATAAAAAGAAAAGCAATGTTCTCAAAACGGATAGGTTTGCACTAGATATAAGGTATCAATAAGCTTAAAGAAATCAAATCAAGAGAGTTTTTATCATATATAATTAGTAATAAGTTAAAGACAGAACCGTATTTAAATAATACGTTGGTCACGTAGTTGCTTTATTAACACAAACGTAAAACGTTATTGGCCATAGAAGCAAATGAATTTTAAAATAATACATCTCTAGTAAAAAGCCGTATTTATCAAATTATGATTTTGTTAATAAGATAACTACAAACGTCGCAAATAAGAAAACATAGGATACGATTATAACATTGTTAATATAACTTTTAAAATAATTTTTCTTTTGTTACATGTATAACTAACTAATGGTGAGGAAGACCACACAAGAACTTACGACTACATGAAATGGAAATGGGTGGATCTAAGCCAGAACAAATCCACTGACGAAATATATATTAAATTATAATAAATTTAGGTGCAATACAGTATGTCTTCTCGAATTGAGGTCGGTTTTCTCTCTTTAGAGCAAATAAGTCAAGTTAAAACGTTGGGGACCAACGTTATCGGGGAGGGGAAATGTGTGAACTACTTAAAAGCAATAATTAAATATCACCCTGTCGTAAGTTTGAACTTGAACTTGAAAAAAATGTTATATAAACATTCACTTTTAATTATAAACAACTTGACCGGTCGACGGGAGCGATTTTAATCCTTAATAATGCAGCCATCAGCATTTTGTAACATATAAATACGCAGAAAAACGCCAAGTTCATCAGGCTTTCGGGTCTCTCAATTCGGCTGACTTTAGTTGCTGGGCAGTACACAGGTACGTCCACTTCTAGTTGTTCTATCCCACAACCCCCATATCTGAGAACACCTATGCACACGTATAGGGTTATCAGGTCCTTACCTAACCTGGATGAACATATGCACAGGTATACGGCATTCGGGGGTTACTAAAAGTATAGAGAGAATCGAATTTGTGAAGTATCAGAACTTCCAGTAAAGGGATAGTTTTTGGGGAGTTTTAAAAAGTAGTGAAAGTGCCTTAGCAATTTGTGATAAACTTAAAATAGAAAGACTTACCTTATAAATATCAGAATAAATACCTAATTAAAAGACAACTCCGCTCACCTAAACTTCATTAATAAAATAGTGACGTCGCTTGCTAGAAAAACTTTGAACTAAGCCTCCCTCGAGAAGATATGCATTTCATATTAATTGGGTATGTTGTAAACTCTTAATTCATCTATAATCTTAAACACGCCTTTATTAGTACATAGTCTAACCGTTGTTAAGTTTGTTTGTAAATAAACTTGTTACTGTTTTTATCGACGTGTCTCCTTTATTATCTCTCCTCAATTTGACGTCGTGCGTTCCTAAATCTGAGTTACTCTCGTACACGCTAAGTAAGGCGTGGCGTCACAGATAAAAAATACAAATCGTGACAATATGATATTCATTTACTGTCTGTTTAATATCGAGCTTCACTTTGAGCAGTTTTTGAGAAGATGAGGTTATGTATGGTATACACTCTACACGGCTTAACCCATCTCCGTTAAAAAAAATCCAATAAACAATAAACAACTTCCCCCATAAACTGCTCATAATTAAATTCAACTGCGCTAGCTGCCCTCTTTTCAGGTTTCTATTGTAAAATTCTCCTTGCAACATTTCGAGCATCTCTTGCTGGTTTGAAAGAAATATCAGTAATATAATGTATCTTCCTACCATATTCACTGAAATATTGCAGCCTAAATAAAATTTAGCAGTTCTCTGTCAATGAAGTAATTATACCAGATGAATGATCAAAGCCACATTTAATATTTCACTCGAATTTAATTTGTCTCCGAGTACAACTAACATTGGGCAATATTATTATCTATTGTGGAGATTTGAAACATTATTATGTTTTTCTAATAATAAAAAAATTAAAAAAAAAAAAATAGACCAACTCTCTTTTTGGATCATTATCATCTCTGATCTGACCCTTGGGAATGTTAAATTCACTCATCACGTGAATATATAAGCGTGCGTGACGAGTGACCAGCTGGCGCAATTGTATCAAAGTTTAAGTCAGAGAGATTGTAAGTACACTTGAAATTCAATTAATGTATACTATTCCTTTTATAATTATTTTAGAGTTGCAGCTATAAAATTCACACATTAAAATAACATAGTTAAGGGTTTTTTCTTTATTTTATAACAAAAACACTATAAAGTCAGCTTATTGTGGGGCAACAGGCAAATGGGCACCTTGTGGTTGGAAACCATTTTCATCAGCTATGTAGCTAACGCTGTATACAACACCATCAGGGCCGGTGTACTGGAATTGACCGCGGACGGCGATGGCCTCGTTTTCAGCGCCTTCGTTGACAAGTTGACCCTCCTCTTGTTGGGAGATTCCGTTGCTGGTTTCTACACTGCAAATAACGATTTTATGAAAAAACGGTGACTAATGCAACGATGTAGCAATATTATAATTAATAATAATAAATATTCGAGAAACACCGTATAGGGCGTCTGAAACATGAGAACTATGATGGTCCTAAAAGTTTCTGACATTCCTGTTCATCACCAAATTTGTAAATTAAGACCTATTTTCTGGCATTTGCAAACAACTGGGCTACGGACTAGTTCTAGTTTGTTCTTTATTATTTGTTAATCATACACAATGCGGTTTTATCTGGAGTGCTGTGGTGGATATTAAATAGTATGTACCTACTTCAGTGCGACATCAAACTATATTACTAATTAAAAAAAGAAATTAAGTAGAGATCCCCACGTCTAACCATCTAACTTTTTTCACTTGCGATTAATTTCTGTTTCTCTATTATAATAATACTTATGGCAAGAAAATTTAGACGGAATAAAGAAAGTTAGAACGTCAGTTGGCACTCAATGAATTTGGGAAGAAGCTCTCACACATCTTATGGCGCGCCTTTTTCTCGTAATATAGCGAATTGTTCTTCCGGAGGCTACAGGGTGTGCATATTTAGAGTTTATGGATGTACAAAGTGGTTCGGATTCGTGCCTATGTATGGGGATCTCGAAAACCCTAAGGGTTACAGTGGCGGTCAAATTAAGGCAAAATTGCGCATTTATGCCGTTTTATTTCCGAATTTTACAATGCCAAATATTTCCGGCATCTGGAAAAAAGTTAAATTTTAAAAAATCGTTTTTTTTCCTGGGCCTATTTGAAAACGAATTTCAAATTGAAGTGCACTTTTGCATTGCCACTTTGTCCACGGTGTAATCCAATTTGGAATCCAAGGTTTCGTCTTCAAGGGGTCACCATCAACTTTAATTTTTTTTAAATACTAATTTTGTTTTTTTTAGCGTTTCTCAGATGATATTGGCATTATTAATATAAGTATGTGTTTTTATTTCCTTTATTCTTCCTTTTTAATTTAATTTTTTTTTGAAATTACTTATTTTGCTTTTACGTAACTTTAAATAGTTTGTTACTTTTGAATTTTTTTCTATTTTAAAAAAATATTTTATCTCGTTTTTTGTATTAAATAGAAAATTTGAGCATTTACTTTTAATAAAAATAAAAAATAGTAAAATTAGATAAATAGGTTCGGTTATTTTTTACCCCATAAGAAAATAAATCATTACAAAAAAAAATTTAATTACAAAAAAAAAAGTTAAAAAGATACATATTCATATTAATAATGCCAATATTATCTGAAACACGATGAAAACATTAAAATTCGTTTTTGAA
This sequence comes from Pissodes strobi, assembly GCA_016904865.1. NCBI lineage: Eukaryota > Metazoa > Arthropoda > Insecta > Coleoptera > Curculionidae > Pissodes > Pissodes strobi. Next base: position 35,077 of record MU187260.1, on the reverse strand, counting down.
ACAAGGAAGTTGATGATGGTCCCTTAAAGACGAAACGTCGCTATTCAATTTAAAATACGTTTCTAAATAAGCTGAGAAAAAAGAAAAATTTAAGCAATGATCTTTATAGTTTCAAATAACGCCTTGATCTGAATATTGACACGAATTGATTCATAGACAGACGTGAGGGCTAAATACTACTTTTATCTCGGATAAAAGAATTTTTGTTTTGGGTAAAAAAATAATATCAACTTCACCGTTTAGCCATCTAACTTTCGTTAAATTGGAAGAAATTTCTGTTTATTTTACAAAATTAGAAAATTAACAAAGTTTGCAGCTCAAAGAAGTTTTGATTTAAATGCCGATAATCAATGAATTTGTAAATATGGAGCCGGCTTTTCTATTATAACGAACAACTCGTCGAGCATGATATTGGCACGTACCTATTCATATTGAAATAACTGAATTTTACTGTTAACTAAAATAAGTAAATTCATATATAATTGTTAACCAGAAGATCAAGTTTAGCTCTAAATTAAAATTAAACTTGGCCTTATTATTCTAGACAGAATTTGTAAGGCCTGCTTGTTTAAGCTAACTCTTGCAATTTCGTTGTTTAGACTAAATAAATAGTTAAAATCAAACAGGTAAACCAAAGTATCTATAAGGTGACACGCTAATTTCTATGTAAGCGATAAATAGCCAGTTAAAAATTTCAAATCGAGATATCTAAATCAAGTAAATTAGATTCAAATGTTGATAATCAACGGTTCTGTAAATTTGAGGCCAATTTTATGTAAGGCAACAAGGGTGTGTTTTTTTAATATTTTATGAACTTAACTATGTGACCTAATGTAAATAATGGTTTACTGGATAATCAAATTTATACTACGATTTCATGATGTTATATTTATATAGTTCTATACATTTATTAAACAAGTAGTAAAAAATAAATGAAAGATAGTGTTTTTCAACATGCCACTTCTGGTCACCTAATTTATTCTAATTTATAAGAAAGCCCGAAGCAAGAAAGATTGAATTAAATGTATTACTATCAGCCAGTTCAGTTCATTCATATCATAACAACTAAACACTATTTTACCTGATCTAATGAGCGATGTCTTTAAAGCATGTAAATAGATAAACTATTTAAAGCGCTTACCTGTAACTATATGGACCGACTCCAATGTTGTCGGATTTGACTACTGCCGTAGCTTCAGCGTCAGGGTTGGATGGAGGGGCTGCAACAGCAACAGCTACGAGAGCGAAGAGAGCAATTGCCTGTAAATTTTGAAAATTCAAATAAATCCATAGCAGCTTATTAGATATAGGTTCCGTTTCGATTATCCAGGAATTGGCTTTGGTGATATCACCCTAAAATTGTTAACTTGCACACTTTTTAAGGGTTCACTTCTGTCTTTCATCTCTGCATCAGTATGTTGGAGCAATGACGCGAATAAGTTATACGAATGAATCAGTTCCCATGAAATTACCTTGTTTTTTATTTACTAAGATAATGAACGAATTGAAAATAAAAGTAATTTGAATTTTTCGAAAAAAGAAAATACATCCTTCTTTGACAATATCTTGGTATTTGTCACTTTGATAAAAACCATTTTTAAACGATCGATAAAGTTTTTAATTACAATTGGTTCTTTTGACTCTAGAAAAATTTAAATTTACTTTCGTCGCAAATAAACTGACTTGCGAGCGAATTTCATCCAAACAGATACTTTATTGTTATTAATATATACTACAAGCAAATTAGATGAGTGTTAAATGAAAGTGTTAACGCGAGCCAATATGAAGAAGGTCGTAATTATGTAAACAGATGCAAATGATTACTTACTACTTTCATGATTAATAAGTTTTTGTCGGTACAACTGATATCAAACTGATGAATTCAACGAAAAAAGTCTTCGTCTTATAATCGAGCCTATTTCTCCCCTACCCTGGCCACTGTTTCGACACAATGATTGAATTCTGTAGATTTTACTACAATATTCAAAATTTCTTGACCTTTATCGTTGACTAATAAGGATTTTGGAGGTTATTTATTTTATTCATATAAAATATAATAAGTTAGGCATAGTGATGTATGTATAGGGTAATGTTTTTCTTGTAAGACAGCTGCAGAGAGCTTCCTCAAATATCGTTTTTAGTCAACTTTCAACAAATTTTTATCTTGCTCAGCAATGTAATTTTTTACTTTAGTGCGGCTAGTGTATAATACGAAAATTTGTTTATTAAATGAGCTGCTTATTTTTTAATTCTTCGTTTAAATGAATATTATCTCCAGTCACTTTTGTAAGCTTTAAAGTTGCTGCCGCCGTAGAACTTAGTGGGGCGTTTACTTTAGCTATTTTAAATTAAAAGGAATCCTAATTTTGTAATTTAAGGAAAAAATGCAAAATTTCATTCAAGACACCTAAAAAGTAAATGTTTGGCAAGAAGAAGAAATATTATAAGAAATGGCATGTGCTCAAGACTACAGGACGGTTAAACCAAACTAATTGCCACAAATGCAATAGACTTTGATGTTTAAGGTAAAATCTGACCCCCAAATCTCCCATAAAATTAGCATAAACCATTGCTTTTTTGCTTAAAAAATGGGAAAATTCTCCAATCTTGACCAATTTTCTCAGATACAAAAAATACACATAGATATTCTTAACCCTTTAAGGCGCAAAACTATTTTTGGTGGAAATATAAGATATTTGATAGTGCATATCATTAAAAGTCATGTGAGAAGTGAGGCAAAAATGTAAAAAAAGCGTTCAAAACAGCCCGTTGGGCTGTAGAGCGTGGTACATATAGCTACCACTGACCACTGGTGCCAAACACTAATATATGTTGAACAGTGGTAGGTATAACTATCAAGCAAAATCAAAAGCAGCAAAGTTATTTCTAAAGCAAATTATAGGAGAACGATATTCTCTATCTGCCTCTATATCTGTCCACATATGATTTCAATCAAGAATAAAAACTTATTACATACAGTGTACTGATAAATCAAATTTTTATTGCAAAAAGATACATAAAAAAGTAATTATTTTGAGTGACATGGTGCAAAACAATCTTTGCATAAAGCAACGTTACAAGTTTGACATTTAATAATACACCGGGTTTGCTTCTTTTTTGATGAACCACAGCTAGAGCGCACAACGTCGGTAGGTTCCTTTGATGGGTAGATGAGAGCCAACGCTTGCCATTGAGGAGCTCTTGGGTGGAGGTACCTTTTTTCTCTTTAAAAAAAGTTCCAATCAGCTGGTCTGGTAGTTCCCTTCGAAACTGCAGAGCTGTCATAGGTTTAGCACTGGGATTTTGCCTTTTTACTGTCTCTTTATAGAGCACATAGCTACTAACTATTACATCAGCATCTACCAGATAATAAAAAAATTAAAGCCACCATCGTCGAGATTTCCAAGCGATCGAGTAGTTTGCATGATACTGATCAAAATGATCTACCACTCCCATATGCCTATTATAATCGGCAATGGCTTCGGAGCAAGGTACATTGTCTCTCTGTCCTGTTTTATTTGATCGTAAGACTTGGGTTTTTTCCTTGAAATCGTCTCTATTGCTTGCAAGGGTTACGCATTTTGTACCACGATCTTTCCATTTATACACTGAAAAATCACCAGCAGCAACTGATTCTGATTCATTCTGAGAATAATCTTTATCAATGCCCAACAAATTATTCGGAAAATGTTTTCTATTTTGTCTCAATGTACCGCAAGCAATGATACCTCGGTCTAAAAGGTTTTGCATAAGGGAAATTGTGGTAAAAAAATTATCGAAATATAAGCAGTATCCACGGTTTTGAATCTTGATTCCATTTTTCCCTGATAAATTTGAAAATTCAGTAGTTATCCTGTTTTAGCACATGCCAATGCCCATATTTTGAAGCCCCTTTTGATGGGCTTCATAGGCATATATTGTTTGAGCGATGTACGCCCTTTGAAAACACGCATGCTTTCGTCTACTGATAAGAGTCTTTACGGCGTAAACAATGATAGAAATGCAATTTTGAGGTGATCTAATAATGGTCTCAGTTTGTACAATCTTTTGAAATCAGGGGGTTTTTGGTTGAGGTATGTTTTCATTGTCGTTAAGATGCAGGTATCTGAAGATTTTTTAAAATATTTTTAAACTAAACACTTTTGCCACACGTTCAACGTAAAATTTCATATTTGTGGCCCAATATGATCTTATTGTGGGAACACTGTGAAAGCCCATCACTATCAGTATACCTAAGAATGCATCGAGTTCTTCTAAGCTGAATCCCAACTCATTTTTCCGTTGATTTGCATATCGATTCGGTTGATCAACTATTGTTTGACATATTGTGTTGTTGAAATAGAGCTTAAAAAATCTATCGGTTTACAGGAATCGACTGTTATGTTCACTGATGACGACTCAGTGAATTTGTATGAATTGAATTCAAAATATATTTTTCTTTGCCCAAGAATAAATTTGTTCAGATGTAGAAGTGCTTTCTATTGAAGAAACCCTTTTTGGTGAAGCAGCTATTACTTGTTACTGTTCTTCATCGGAGGACGACTCACAATATGCAGAAAAAAACTTTCTAAGCTTGTTCGGTGGACCACCAAACACATCATTTGGGTCAAAGCCCGGGTAAGCATCTGAATCATGAAAAACTTCTTCGTCGTTACTTTGGTGAGCTAAAGTAGCATTTAGAACTCTCTTTCTCGACGTAAAATTTGAGGAAGTGCTGGGTTCAGGAAGGAAGGGTCAGGAAGAAAAAGATGTGAGTCTTGACGAGGGTGGGTAATCCAAAGGAAGATCATCTTCAGCATCATCATCTCCTCCGAATTCGGCATCGCAATACTCTATATCGCTAAGATTTGCGACCATTTCATCTCAACTCTGCTTGAGTTAGCGGTTTTTTGCCGGACATGCTGAAAAGAAAGAGAAGAGCCCTCATAAAATAAATACTACAAGGACTGCCGTTCTAGGTATATCAGCTAATAAGATTCTAGAGTCCCGACTAAATTATTGATGACAGAAGGTAAAATATGCACAATTTTTTATTTACAGCTGGCCCGCCTAAAAGTTTCCACCCAAGTGGAATTTATTAATCGATACAAACAGAAAATAAAAAAAATATTTTTCACCCATGGTGATTTTCCAATCGAGGGCCCGATATTTTCTTGGCGCGAAATCAGTTTGGGAAAATGTTGTTAGCAACGTAAATATACATGTTTCTTCGTTACTTTCGAACCAACAAAAGCTTTATAAATCAAAATTTGGCATTTTAGCCAAACAAAATATTTTTCTTGTTTTTTGTGGTTATGTGTTAGAAATAAAATTAATCTAAAATTTTCGCTTGTTAGAGATCGAAAATTTTTAAGATGATTAGGATAATCTAGCAAAAAAATATGCATAAATAACTTACCTAATTCAAACTGGCGATATAGATACGTAAACACTAATATTTTAATCATCAAAAGGAGAAAATGCGCCCGGCTAACTGCACGTGGTCGGTGCATATTCCTACCAGCATAGATGAATATAGCTTGCGTTAGCTATTTTCATCTATGCTACCAGTAACCGTTCTTACTACCGACTATATTAAAAACATAAAAAATATTAGTTCTAATTTTTTTCAAGAATATGCCAAATATTTACAAAAGTTATGACCAATCTCTCTATTATACCTAGACTTGCCAGATATAAGTTTTGAAAAGAGGTAATTTCGAAATTTCTGTTTTCACCGAAGTAAAAATGCCACAAAATCCCAAAATTGGATTTCTGGTAGATTGGACACTTCAACTGTTATTGCCATATGGAAAGCTTTACATGCGGATTATATGCCGAATGAAAATATGTGGATGATGAGCAATGGCTTGAAGAGCTCTGGAATCTGCCCAACTGTATTGGTAGTTTAGATGGTAAGCATATCTAAATGCTGCAGCTTTCGCATGCTGGATCGTTGGACGTTAACTACAAGCATTACCATTCAATTCTTCTGCTGGGATGTGCGGATGCTGACGGAAATTTAAGTTCGATAAAAACAGGCTTCTATGGAAAAATGAGGGATGGAGTCGACACTTGGACAATGGTTAGACCGGGATGGTTTCACATTCCTACTCCTTATCAGATTAAGATAGCAACACAGTGTGTCCCGTTTATTTTATTACACCATGCAAACAAAAGGGACTAACGTACGACTCACTCGTGCTCGCAGAGCTGTGAAATGCGCTTTTGGCAAGTTGAGTCAGACATTTTAAATTCTAAAAATGTGCATTGTATCTCCCAACAAAACACATATAGAAAACATTCGTTCGCAATGGAAATATTGTGTGGCGGAAGAAATAGTGTAGGTACTTAATAAAAGTACGTACCTACATACTTAATACATGTCCTTCTCAATTTAGTATTTCCTATGTCTTTCTGTGTTTCAATAATTCTTTTTTTATTTTATTAAGAAATAAAAATACATAAATCATATTCTTCACAGAAGAGTGAGGGCAGCAGAAGTGTCACTCTGTTTTTTTCAGCCGTGCACAAAAGGCAGTGGACTCGACTTTACTGATAAAAATGTTGCCTTTTGACAATGACCGAGTGTCGCTTCTGTCTCCCTCCCTTTCTGGATTCTATGAAATTCTTTCTAACCGGGTAATCCTATACTGTCCTTTCAACTTCGATGCATGTTTTCTCCAGCACTGGCCATTAGGTGTGGTCAGCTAGAGGGGTCTCATACAAACAGGGAGACTTTTCAACCTTCACACACAAGTTTATGTTTACTTAATGTTCTTTCATCGCACAGATTCACAAATAGTGCACCCACCACCGGCACCGGTTGTAATAAACTCACTGCCAACAAAAGACGTTCCAGGCTGCGTCATGGAGAAATATTATTTTTTTATAACATATATGTTATATAATAAGTATTACGTTGTTCTGATATGAATAGTGCCAAGATGTTTTTACGACTAACGAGTTATGAATAAAGTAGAATATTTAATTAATCCGCGCCGTTGATTGTTATTGTCAAACCATAGGTTTAATTTACAAGCTCCTTGCTGGGCAGTAATTTCAATTTAACATTCTTGGTTCGCGTATTTTTCTTAGCCTAGTTGTCATTGAATTAAGCATCCAGTTTGCCATCGGGCAGTGTCGTTTCAATTTACGCAAGTTTCGCACCCCAGGCCATTTAATTTAACACTTACTAATGCAAAATTCCACTACTATTACCAAGAAAGATCGATTCTTCGTATGTATCATGAAAACTTTACTGAGGAGTAGTTCTTTCTTAGTGTTGTACCTACAAAACCCACACATAAAAACAACATAGTTTAGGGTTTTTTCTTTAATTTATAACAAAAACATTAAGAAATGAGCTTATTGTGGGGCAACAGGCAAATGGGCCCCTTGTGGTTGGAAACCATTTTCATCAGCTATATAGCTAACGCTGTATACAACACCATCAGGGGCGGTGTACTGGAATTGACCGCGGACAGCGATGGCTTCGTTTTCAGCGCCTTCGTTGACGAGTTGACCTTCCTCTTGTTGGGAGATTCCGTTGCTGGTTTCTACACTGCAAATAACGATTTTATGAAAAAACGGTGGAGAGTTACTGCAGATTGATGCAACAATGTAACAATATTAATAATAATGATAATAAATATTCGAGAAACACTTAAATATAAACCGTATTGGTATATATGGAAGTATAAGGACTATGATGCCAGATTAAGGTGCTCCTAACTGCTGCATCTTAAAATTAAATTATGCTGGTCAATGATACTCGAATAATTAATTTGACACTAAATCAACTTATAATGGATTTCCTGTTTATCAACGAATTTGTAAATTTAGACCTATTTTTAAAGTGAAAAGTTCTTTAGGCGCGTTTTGCGTTTTTTCTTTGTAGGGATTGAATGAGACCGAGCCGTCACGCTAGGATATGTAAAGTCACGCGTCACGCGTCCCGCTCCTTTTATTGGCATGTTCCCGTATAGGTAGAGCGCCGAAATTTTCAGGAGATGTAACCGGGTTAAAAAGATCCTGGGCGAAAACGGGACCCCGTACCCCCGTCCTCCTGGCCAGGGGAGGGGGGGGGAATAAAAACTTAAATAATTATTTTCAAAAGAACGGGAAGAGGTACGGGGTCGAAATTTTTATGGCAGGTGCGCCCCATGGGGGGCCACCTTGGACCATACGGGGGACCAAGACTTTAATTTAAAGGGGGATTTTGGGAGGAAAAGCGTTTTTCGCCCGTATCTCTGCCACTAAGGCTCGAATCGAAATTCTGGCAAACGATGACCCCGCTTGTTAAAGTTTTCGCTTCTATGGTGTGGTCTAAAGCACACACATTTTTTTTTTGGCATTTGCAAATAACTGGGCTACGCACTAGTTCTAGTTTTTTCTCTATTATTTGTTAATCATACACAATGAGCTTCTATCTGATGTGCTGTGGCGGATATTAAACTATATTGTTAATTAAAAGAAGAAATTAAGTAGAGATCCCCACGAAGGATCACAACTAGCCATCTAACTTTTTGTCACTGTATTCACTATTAAACTTATGGCAAGAAAATTTAGTCCGAATGAAGAAAGTTAAAATGTCGGCCGGTAAACATTTCATTTGGGAAAAAGCTCCCACACATTACTATGGCGAATTGCATTGTGCGTATTATGTTGATAATATAGCTCTCTTTTGTGTACTTTTATCTTAAACACTGTGTATTCGTTCACGTTACCACTCAGCAAGTACATACAGACGCCAAATTTGAACTGAGTTTAGCTCTTGAGTCAGCTGAAAATATCAATAAACCTTTAAAATGAATGAGAAAAGACGATGAGAAGTCATTTACAGATATTTATCAGGGGACGAAAACGATTTGTGACGCGTTTGATATCACAATTTTACAACGAGAACCACTAATCGGGCAAACTGATAGAAATGATGTTCCTGGATCATAGCCGGAAGAATATTATCGAAGGGCTATTTATATTCCGTTTCTCGACCATTTCGCCATGCATAGATGCAAAACTTATTAATCACAAAAATACTCTTGAACCTTTTCAAAACATTTTATATAATAATAATAGTTTAGATATTAAATAAATTTTGAATTCTACCCAAGACCTTTTGAAGTTTTATGAGTTGGATGAGTCGTGTGCTATGGGAGAAGGAGAAGTTACAATTCGGGTCCAGTTTATAAAAGATAACACAGAAAAGCCAAAAAATGCGATTGAAGTCTTGGAAATATGCAATAAAAATTTGTTTCACACAATTTATGGCTAATGGCAACTTTACCAATGACCAGATGCTCTTGTGAAAGATCGTTTTCTTCCTTGAAATTATTTGCGGAATTTTACTGGGGACAATAGATTAAACGGCCTAGTTTTGACGTACATACATCCAGATATTCCGATTCTGCAAGTACTTGATGTCTTAGCTCTCCAATTTCAACCTATTAATATTTTACTATAATTTATTTAAATTTATACATTAATATTAAACTTAATTTTAATTGCATTATGTTGCTTTGTTTTTTGTTACAGTCACTGCTTTAAAGTTTTTTGTTAGCATTATTATTTTACGCTGTCTTAAGTCTACTTTACGCGTACGTTACTTTGTGTGTTTTATAATATATTATGGGTTTTAATACTCTTCCTAATTTATTTTGAACGCACACAAGTTGTCATTCCAAATTCTAAAGATGGTTATGGTAAAGCATGCTGGTGTAAGTTTAATTTAGTAATTTCGTTGTCTCAAATAAAAATTAAATAATCTAAGAAATGTTTGTAAATAAAAAGTCCGCCCCGTCAAAAATGTGCAAAATATAAACAATGATTTTTATAATAAAAAAAAATTGTCGATTAGAATATTCGCACGAAATGATTCATTTACCGACAGCTAAATACAATTTTAATCTCAGATAAAAAAAATCTTTTAGGCAAAAGAAAAAATAATGTCGACTTCACACGTCTAACCATCTGAATTAGTTAATTTGCGAGAGTTTCTTGGTGTTTTACAAGACTATGAAAATGACACATCTGAAAGCTAAGTCCGAATTAAAGAAGTTGGAATAACAATGCTGATAATCAACGAATTTGTAAATCTGCAGCTGTCTTTTCTGTTGTAGCGAACAACTCGTCAAGATTGATAATGGCTTGTATCAATTCATATTGAAACGACTAAATTATACTATTTTCTAAGGTAATGAGAAAAATAAAAGACAGTTGATTTTTACCTGATTTAGTGGATTTTTAAGCTTGTTAAACGTTTTAAAGTGCTTACCTATAACTATATGGACCGACTCCAATGTTATCGGATTTGACTACTGCCGTAGCTTCAGCGTCAGGGTTGGATGGAGGAGCTGCAATAGCGACAGCTACGAGAGCGAAGAGGGCAACTGCCTGTAAATTTTAAAAATTCAAATAAATCCATAGCATCTTATTAGATATAATGTTTTGAATATCCAGGAATAGGCCCTAAAATTGTTAACATGCAAAAATTTTTAAGGAGGTAATTCTGTCTTTCAACGCTACCCCAGTATGTTGGAGCAATGCACAATGATACGATTAAATGAATAAATCAGTTCCCATCAAATTAACCTGTAACGCTTTTATAAAATTAATGAATGAATTGAAATGAAAAGTAATTTGTATTTTGCGAAGAGAATAAAAATGGACCAGCTATGCTTAATGTTCTTTGACGATATCTTGGTATTTGTCACTTTGGCGAAAAACAATTTTTAAGAGGTCAATAAAGCAGCTTTTCTTTTACAATTACTTCTTTTGACTCCAAAAAAAATGCTTTCGTTATTAATAAACTGACTTGTGAACGAATTCTATCTAAACAGATACTTCACGGTTATAAATACATACTATAGGCAAATTAGATGAATATTAAATGAAAGTCTTAACGCGAGCCAATATGAAGAAGGTCGTAATTATGTAAACAGATGCAAATGATTACTTACTACTTTCATGATGAATAAGTTTTTGTCGGTTCAACTGATATCAAACTGATGAATTCACGAAAAAAGTCTTCGTCTTATAATCGAGCCTATTTCTCCCCTACCCTGGCCACTGTTTCGACACAATGATTGAATTCTGTAGATTTTACTACAATATTCAAAATTTCTTGACCTTTATCGTTGACTAATAAGGATTTTGGAGGTTATTTATTTTATTCATATAAAATATAATAAGTTAGGCATAGTGATGAATGTGTCAAGAATAGGGTAGTGTTTTTCTTGTAAGACACCTGCAGAGAGCTTCTTCAAATATCGTTTTTAGTAAACTTTCAATACATTTTTATCTTGCTCAGCAATGTAATTTTTTACTTTAGTGCGGCTAGTGTATAATACGAAAATTTGTTTATTAAATGAGCTTCTTATTTTTTAATTCTTCGTTTAAATGAATATTATCTCCAGTCACTTTTGTAAGCTTTAAAGTTGCTGCCGCCGTAGAACTTAGTGGGGCGTTTACTCTAGCTATTTTAAATTAAAAGGAATCCTAATTTTGTAATTTAAAGAAAAAATGCAAAATTTCATTCAAGACACCTAGAAAGTAAATGTTTGACAAGAAGAAAAAATATTATAAAAAATGGTGTGTGCTCAAGACTACAGGACGGCTAAACCAAACTAATTGCCACGAATACAATAGACTTTGATATTTAAAGTAAAATCTGACCCCCAAATCTCCCATAAAATTGGCATAAACCTTTGCTTTTTTGCTTAAAAATTGGGAAAATTCTCCCATCTTGACCCATTTTCTCAGATACAAAAAATATGCATAGATATTCTTAAAGTAAAATTTTACTCAAAATTTGCTATAAGATAGACAGAAATAATTTCACCTAATCACAAAAATATATCAGCAGTTTCCGATCCTGACCCATTTGTCCGACTTCAAACCATTGTCAATGAGATTTCAGGCAATTAAATATATAAATATACATATATTATCCTGAATGTCATGTCAAATGTTTCAAAGCGTTTTTTTCAATGCATCAGAAGCAAAGCTATCTATCCAGACTGGTAAAATTGACGAACCTTTCTAAAAAATTTGCAATTTCTTGCATGTTGCAATTTAACGTCGATTTTCTCGTATTTTGCGATCTTGTTCGGAAAATTATTATAGAACTTTTTATAGCAGAGATTATAAGGGTTGTGAAACTGAAATTGATTTCTTAATAATAGCTCTGCATTCGCTGTCACGTACGCTTAAAATAGATTTTTCAAACTGAAAATGAAAAAATTATCAATTTTCAATGAGAAATCGATCTTTAATGTATTAAGCGGTGGCGTGACGCTCACTCTTTAGAAGCATCACCATTTTCTAATATCCTCTTGTGCGATTTTTGTGTAAATTTACGTAAAGTAATTGGCTTTTCTAAAAAAAGATTTATTTTTTAACAAAAATAAACTTGCCCTAAAAGTCGATGTTTTTATATTTTTCGGTTTTCGAAACAGAGAAGCATTTAGACAGTTTTTCTCCTAGAATTCGTCTCAGTCTTTTCGATCCTTATGGCTTTTGTGGCGCTAGAACGACCCAAAGCAAAGTGGCCCTGGAATTTAGCAATGTATAAAAATGCTACTGAGTTCGACGAATACTGGCACTAGATGTTACTTAACTAGCGAATAGGCTTAATAAACAAAGTTATGCTTGCACTACGTTTATATTTTTTTCTACAGCCGCGCGCAAAATAACTAATTATTAAATTCAAAAGAAATCGCAAAATCGACGAATGCCGTGGATCCTTATTTTGCGCTCTAGCGCGAACATGGAAAAGAAAATTCTCACTTTTTCCGTCGAGTGTGCTATGAATGGTCATGGAAACCGAAGATAAATAAATGACAGTCATGCGTTTGTTACAGTTTGTTGCTGGCACTCCTGTCCAAAATATGCCCGAAGCCCGAATATAATATGTCAAAACTGACAGTCATTTACAAATTTCAGAATAAGTATAGAGAAAAATGTGTATTTAATTTTAAAAAATGGGGCCGTAGAAAAAATTCTGTGTGTTTTTCGAGCGCAAAGTAAGATTGCCGTTTTCGAAAGATTACTGCGCTCCGCTACGCGTCGCGCAGTAACATTCTTTCTCAAGCGGCAATCCGTTACTTTGCGCTCTAAATACACAAATAACTATTCTCTGCTGGAATATGTTTTTAATGTGAGTTAGTTTTTGGTAGTTTGGGCAACTTTGAATTAGTTTGTATACTTATTAGCAAGTGTTTCCGGAAGTTCGAGAATAGGAAGCAAAAATGTTAGTAAAATGTTGTTTTAGTGTAATCTTCCGCATAATTTATTATATGTAAAATATGCTTAGGGAGCCTATAATAATAAAAAAATTCACAGTCCTTCACAAAGATGCTACCGGGGGAGACATTGAAAATGCCGAAGCAGAATGCAACGCTTACTAAATTTAAGATCTGAGAAAACTCATAATTGTGTGGAAATATAATAGTTGATAGAAGTTTGGGTGAGATCAGGTTAGATTACGTAAGTTTTCTTTACCAAAATATACCAAATAAATGCATATTACTTACTTACTTTTTACAATTTATAACGTTATAAGTGTGCTACGTTGGGGTTTGGAACCTTCGGCAACATGCACTAAAACAGAGTTTTATCCACAATACCGAAACAGAATATTTGCACTCGACGCGCGTTTCGCTAACCATGTTAGCATCATCAGGAGATGAGATGAGATGATTAGTTTTAATCATCTCCTGATGATGCTAACATGGTTAGCGAAACGCGCGTCGATTGCAAATATTCTGTTTCGGTATTGTGGATAAAACTCTGTTTTAGTTAGTTATAAGTGTAGCTGAAAAAGCAAAAGACCATTTATTTTACATTCGATTCGTCTGACATTCCTCGATCTAACGATATGAGACACGACTAATCTGTCGTGAGTAACTAAAAGTCACCCTCACCCACCATTAACACAATCTAATCTAAAAAATGACTTCTAGCAGATTACGTAAGTTTAGTTTACCACAATATACCACATAAATGCATATTACTTCAAGTTTCGATCGTTTTTACAATTTATAACATTAGTGGTTGTTGTAAAAACTGCATTCGATTCGTCTCTCAATCCCCGATCTAACGCGGTTAGTTTCACTTAGTATCAACTTATTTTAGTGATTTGAGTCGGTTCCAATACGTTATAATCAATTTTAATAGATTTGGTTAGTCGTTTATTTATTTATTTATTTATTAACGGGCATTGCCCAATTTTACAAAAAATAAAGTAATCTTAATTCTAACGCAGAGTTACATATTTATAGAAATAATAAATTATTTTAAATAATAACAGAAGAGGTTATAAATTGTGAAATGTGTAGCAAAATTAGATACTTCAAAATATAGTATGTAATTGCAATTGCTTCAAGAAACCCGATCTATTTGAAAAGAAATCAAGCGTGGGATGCTCATTAGCCAGTCTACTTGAGCTTGATGTAAAAGCATTTAGGCCATGAGGAGGTATCGAGAATGTATTCCTCATACGTGTTTCCCTGGAAGGCATATGTAGCCCTATTCTATCAAGCAAAAGAGGACAGTTATTTATTATGTAATAAGTTATAAAGCACTTTAAGGTCTTTTAGGTTCCTGCAGTTTTCAAGCGTCGTAATATGAATATTCGATTCTAGCTGATGATATGTTAATTGAGGGGTGTTAAGTTTGAAGGTCATGTATTTAAGAAACTTATGTTGAACCCTCTCAATTTCCTGAATGTGCACATTATACTAAGGATTCCAGACACAGGAGGAGTATTCGAGATGAGTTCTTATTAATGAGCAATATAGTTGTTTAATTGCATTAACATTTGTGAATTCACTAGTAATACGCTTTATGAACCAAGGAGCTGAAGAGATTTAGTAACGGAGTTCCGAATGTGAGGATAATCCATAATAGAGTCCATAATCAAACCAAGATCCTTAATTTCGGAAACATTGATAAGCATATTATTTTCTATTGAATAAGGCTGTTCAATTTCCGACCTTGACCTGAAGAAAGTGATTGCATGACACTTTGAAGCATTCAGCTCCATACCATTTTTTTGCACCACTCAACCAACCTGTCCAAGTCAGACTGGAGCTTTAGGCAATCTTTCAGTGATGATATTTTCATAAACAGTTTTAAATCGTCAGCAAAAAGGAGGAACTGACTGTGCTCAAAATGCGACCCCAGGTCGTTGATGAAGAGATTAAAGAGAAGGGGACCCAAGTGAGACCCTTGGGGAACTCCAGATGGGACCCGTATGCTCTCGGACTGAAAATTACTGAATCTAACGATCTGGGAGCGCCCAGTCAAGTAACCTCGTATCCAGGACAGCATCGGACTACGAACTCCCAGACTCTCCAGTTTAGATAAAAGAACAGCATAGTTGACTCTGTCAAACGCCTTGGAAATGTCGGTATAAATTTAATCAACTCTTGGTTAGTTCCACCTAGTCTCAATATATTTTACATCGGGTTCCGATACCTTATAATCAATTTTAATACATTTGGTTAGTTTTGATTTATTAGTCATCTAATCAACTTTCGGATAGTTTCACTTAGTCTCAACTTATTTTGGTTATTTGAGTCGGTCCCCGATACGTTAAAACCATTTTTATTAGATTTGGCTGGTTTTGGTTAGCCGTCTAATCAACTATCGGTTAGTTTCACTTACTCTCAATTTAATTACTTATTTGAGCTGGTTCCGAGACTTTACAATCAATTTTAATAGATTTGGTTAGTTTTGATTTATCGTCTAAACAACTTTCGGTTAGTTTCAACTTATTTTAGTCATTTGAGTCGGTTCCGAACGTTATAATTAAGTTTACTAAATTTGGTTAGTTTGGGTTAGGTGGTACTCGTATAGCCGAATTTCCGGTTAGTTTCACTTAGTCTCAACTTATTTTAGTCAATTGAGTCGATTCCGATACGTTATAATCAATTTTAATAGATTTGGTTAGTTTGGCTTAGTCGTCTAATCAACTTATGATTAGTTTCGTTTAGTCTCAATTTATTTCACTTATTTGAACTGGTTCTGATACGTTTTAATCAATTTTAATAAATTTGGTTAGTTTTGGTTAGTCGCCTAATTAACTCGCGGTTAGTTTCACTTAGTCTCAAATTATTTTAGTCATTTGAGTCGGTTTCGATCCGTTATAATCAAGTTTAATAAACTTGGTTTCTTTTCGTTCGTCATCTAATCAACTTTTGAGTTGTGTCTCAAGTTATTTTACTTATTTGAGCTGGTTCCGATATGTTGTAACCAATTTCAATAACTTGGGTTAGTTTCACTTAGTCTCAACTTATTTCACTTATTTAAGCCTGTTCCGATACACTATAATCAATTTTTCCTTACTTGTTTAGATTTGGTTAATCGTCCAATCACCTTTCGGTTAGTTTCACTTAGTGTCAATATATTTCAGTCATCTGAACCGGTTCCGACGCGTTATAATTAATTTTAACCGATTTGGCTAATTTTGGTTAGTCGTCCAATCAAGTTTCGGTTAGTTTCGCTCAATCTCAACTTACTTTAGTCAGTTAAACCGTTTCCGATACTTTATAAACAATTTTAATAGATTGGGTTAGTTTTGGTTAGTCGTCAATTCAAATTTCGGTTAGTTTCATTTAATATTAACTTATTTTAGTCATTTGAACTAGTTACGATACGTTATAATCAATTTTAATAGATTTGGTTATTCTTGGTTAATCGTCGAATAAACTTTCGGTTAGTTTTACTTAGTCTCAACTTATTTTACTTATTTGAGCTGGTTTCGATACTGTAATCAGCTTGGTTCTCATAGGTTGAGGAGAATTAAGAACATCACGAAAGCTTCGATAAAACTATATTTGTTATAATTTAATATTCGTATATGCTCGCCAAAATGCACAGTATGCAATCTTATAATAATTAAACAATAACCTGATTACCTAATGTAATAATAATCGTCAAAAAGCTGTGCTGGGCAATTGCAATATATTGTGTATTGCTTAACAAATTAAACATAGTTACAGGATATGAAGTCAATACCCTTGTGACCTTATATGCCCAGTACACCTCCCTGGCGAAAAAAAAAATATATATATATTGAGACAGCAATATATATTTTTTTATGATATATAGATAGATATAATTATAATACTTATAATATAGTTAGTAACATAATAAAGCTTAATCCTAATCATAATAAAGCTTAATCCTATTTTTATGTACTTCTACATTTCTATTATTTATTTTTAACACTACATTTGGATTTTTATTTTCTAATACCTCGTAAGGTCCTATATACAAAGCATCTAATTTACTATTCCTATTTTCGTTGAGAATCAACACTTTATCTCCCACGTTATACTCTACATTAATACATTTTTTATCGAAATTTATTTTCCGGTTTTGTTTGGATGTAATCAAATTATTTCTAGCATCATTACAAGCAGTTTGAAGTCTATATTTAAGCTCTTTAGGATAATCCTCAAAGTTATATAATGGATCTATGTTATTGGCAATATTTGATGGTATTTGGCTTTGTTTTCCAAACACAAGTTCATAAGGAGTATATTTGGTTTCGGTATGCACAGTGTTGTTATACGCAAAGCACCAATATGGTACCCACGTACTCCAACTATCTGCATGTTGTGACACTTGAATACGCAAATAAGCTCCTAAATGTTTGTGAGAGTTTTCCAAAGCTCCTAGAGTTTCATGGTGATAAGCTGTTGAATTTAAGGTATTAATTCCTAGCAATTTACATGATTCCTGAAACAGGTTTGCCAAAAATTCTTTTCCCTGATCTGTGACAATTTCTTGTGGAATTCCATACCGTAGTACAAAATTCTCCACAAAAGACTTAGCTACATCATAAGCTTCTTTCGTTTGTAATGGATAACATTCTATAAATTTGCTGAGTTCACACTGAATTGTTAATATATATGAATTGTTTTTAATGTCAGTCTTTATAGGTCCAACTAAATCAAGAAAAATTTTTTGGAAAGCTGAAGTAGCTGTAGATGTTATTGTCATTGGCTGTTTGGTAGCTTTACTATATTTATATCTTTGACACTCATCGCACTTTTTGACAAACTGATCTACATCTCGCTTCAAACCTGACCAAAAATAAAACTTCTTAATATTGTTGTACATACGGTTAGTACCCGCATGTCCTCCTGTATGAAGGTTGTGAAAATCGTTTAGTATCAATTGTCTCGTTTCTTTGTCTTCAATACGTTTTATGTCCTTAATAATGCATATTTTAATACCGTTTTCTAATATTTCGTTTTTACATCGCGATATATCTTTAATAAATTGACTAGTCTGTTTTTTATTATACATATTTCTGCAATTTTATACCTTGTGCACACATTTCCAAGATTCCTCAACGATGTACCTAGGTCAAACGTCGATCGGTAATCTCGACAAAAATAAATTACTTGCAGTTTTTCGTCGTATATAAAATTTGCATAATTCATATTTTTACCATGGTTTATTTTATTTTTATATTTAATAAATGCATCTTTTCCTATCGGCCGTAATTCTATACTATTATCAGGTCGTTTTAATATTTCTACAATTCCAGGGTGATCAAGCCTTTCATCCGTAGAATTTATTAAATCTTCCTGTTCTTTGATTTGTTGATTTTTTTCCTGTGCTCGCGTAATCACATTCACACTATTAATCATTCCCTCACTCAAGCGCGACAAAGCGTCAGCTGTAACATTATGTGTACCTTTTATGTAATTTACCGTAAAATCATATTCCTCTAAAACTAATCTAAATTTAGTTAATCTACTTGATGGGTTTGTCATGCTAAATAAATATACGAGTGGACGATGATCCGTAAGTATTTCAAATTTTCTGCCATACAGATACGGTCTAAAATGTTTTACACTCCAAACAACGGCTAGCAATTCTTTTTCGATGGTACAGTAATTCCTTTCGGCCTTATTTAAAACACGAGAAGCGTACGCTACTGGCTTGTCATTACCATTACATAGAACCGAACCAATAGCATAACCACTAGCATCTGTTTTAAGAATGAATGTATTATTTTCTGAAAAATTTGGATATTGTAATACAGGTGGATTTATAAGTGCCTTTTTTAAAATATCAAATGCTGTTTGACACTTGCCTGTCCAATTAAAGTTTATTCCTTTCCGCGATAATTCATTAAGAGGTTGAGCTATTTGTGCAAAATTACTTATAAATTTTCGATAATAATTTGCAAATGCAACGAACCGTTTAGCTTCATCAGCGTTTCTAGGTATTGGATATTTAGCTATCACTCTGGATTTTTCGGGATCTGGAGAAATTCCATCTGAAGAAATCACATGGCCTAAATATAAAATTTGTTTTTTAAGAAAATCACATTTATTAGGGTTTAATTTCAAATTTACTTCTCTAAGTCTTTGTAAAACTTTAACAAGATTTTTATTATGTTGTTGTAATGAGTTCCCGAATATTATTAGGTCGTCCAAATAAATAAAACAAGACTCATAATTTAACCCAGAAAATGCAACAGTCATGAGTCTAGAAAATGCACTTGGACTAATTTTTAAACCCATAGGTAACCTTCTCATTTGAAACTGACCCTCATTAGTAGTAAATGCTGTGTAAGGCCTACTATCTTTATGTAACTCGACTTGGTAGTATCCTTGAGATAAATCGAGATGAGAAAAGTACAATGCTCCTGATAGTGAGTCTAATATTTCAGAGATGCAAGGTAGAGGCATTTTTTCATCCTTTAATTGATGGTTTACGAGTCTGTAGTCAATAACGACTCTCCATTTCCTTTCGCCATTAGTAGCTTTTTTAGGTACGATTAAAAGGGGTGAAGACCATTCGCACTTAGCCTCTTCAATAATACCCTCGTCAAGCATTTTATGAACCTGCCTATGTATCTCTGACTTTTGAGCCTGGGGAAGCCTATAAGGTTTTACATAAACTGGAACCGCGTTTTCTTTGAGCTGTAGTCTCTGTTGGTAAAGATTAGTAACCGTAAGAGAATCGCCCTCTAAGTGAAAGACGTCTGCATATTTTGCGCATAGTTTTTCGATTGAAAGTTTTTCTTCGTTGTTTAGCGACGACGTGTCTATTAGATCTAAGACTTTATCTACGCGTTCTACAGATAAATTATCGTTTTTGTTAAAGTTATAGATTTGATAATTCTCAATAGGTTCTAATCTAGGTGTGAAATTTTTAACCTTAATTTCGCGGTCATTTACATTCAGAAATCTCACGGCAATTCTTCCATTCTCCGGTCTCGCTATAACACCTGCAACGAACACACCCTCACACAACTCCTCAGAAGAAATAACACAGTCACTGGTACGATCGGCTAAGCAGTATTTTACTATTTCGCTTCTAGGTGGTATTGAAATATAATCATCGAAATTCGACATCATAGGTACCGATACCTTGTTATCGTTAACCCAAAAAGAAAATATTGATGTCTCGTAATTTATGCTTGCTCCGTATTTCGAAAAAAAATCTGAACCTAGTACACCCTGTATACCTGAATTAAATTTATTAAGTACTAAATATTCGTGTTCAATTTCAATATTATTTAGCGAAAATCGAACATTTGTTGCGCCTAGGGAAAATGTAGAACCGCTTATACCCATTATTTTTACCTTTTTTGATGTATCAACATATTCACCTTTTCTTAAGTAATCTGAAAAAAATACACTAATACTAGCTCCGGTGTCTATTAAAAATAGCATATCTTGCATTTCGTAATGCACCTGAATAAAATTCATACCATTTAAGCTTAAAACTACATGTTCTTCTAAATTTTTACACTTATTGTTAGGAACGAAAAAACCGCCTATTCTGCTCTATTCCGCTTATTCCCGGGTTTAAATTTGAATTTTCTGCGTACGGAATTTCGTTTGACATAAGGTTTGGATTGTTATAATTTGATCCACTTACGTCTGTAAAATAAGATCTCTGTTGACCCATATTACGATTTTGCTGATGGCCACGAAAATACGAACGACTTCCACGGGAGCCTCGACCTAGTCTACGGAAATTATTGTTATTAAAATTTCTCGGATTTATACTGCCCGACCTAGTATTATTATTAAAAGGTCTACCTCGATTGTTATTAAATCTATTTGAGAAACCTCTTCCACGACCGCCGTAATTGTTAAATCTATTCGAATTATTATTATTCTGTCTCATATGAAATACAGACATACTAGAATTTGAGAACTTAAGTTTTTCTTCATCTTTTGCGCCTACTATAGCGTCTTTTAGTGTGGAATAGTCCCTAGCTTTTACTATTGTTCGCAGTTCAGTATTTTTTAGTCCATTGGAAAAGGCATTAATTGCAAGTTTTTCGTTGACATCTCTAAGAATTGTAATGTTTCTATCATTGCCATTTGCTTGAGCTATAGTTAAATTGAGAAATAATTCTTCTATCTGTTTTGCGTAGTCGTCAATTGTCTTCCCGTCTTGTCTAATATTATGTAATTCAGTTGCTAACGCAGCTGCAGATTTTTTTGTAAGTAAATGTGTTTTTATATCAGCTAGTAAGCGGTCAATTGTATTGTAAGTATTTTCTAGCCGTAGTTTTGCACTACGCGATAATCTAGTTTTCAGAACGTAATTTATTAAATGTGTTTTACCATCGTCATTCAGCAGTTCGCTATAAAGTTGAATAGAGTCAATTAGTTGATTAGTTGTATCCTCATTACCATCAATACACGGCAACAAGGATGCGGCTGTTCTCAAGTCAAATTTTTCAGTCATATTTAAACTTTTATCACCTTGTACAATGTCTAATACCTCTTCACTTTCCTTACCTTCTACTATAACGCTTAACCTCTCTAATAGTATATGTCTACAATTATAAAGAATTTTCCCGATTTCTTTGATATATTTAGAAGCTGCTTGCTGCTCCGCTGAATCTCTTTCAATTTTACCAAATTCTAATTTTAAAGTACTGAAATTATCTTCTAATATACCGATCTCTAACAACAATTTATGTACTCTTTCTAAATTTACCCTTCTCTCGGTAGGTTCTTTAACAATGTTACTACAAAACTTATGCACGGATGCGTATAGTTCTTTAAAATCACTTAATCCTACACTACTCATTTACCTTAATATTATATAATCCGCTATCCGCTACAGAAGTTTGCCTCGGGAGTGGTCCTAGAAGCTGACGTGTCCAACGTTGCGAACTAGCGGCATTGCGCCCACAACTAGCCCGTTCCATCGATGCCAGCCCCGGTTTGGGTACCACTGGTTGAAGTCCCTGATGGGATCGATTTTGGAATCGACCCATATAAATCGTCAGGATGAGTTTTTCTTATACAAGTTCTTGACTTCTTCTTATTTCACGCCTTATTTTTCTTTCTAGTTTCTTTTTTGTCCGCAGGCAACAGTAAATCACCCAAACAGTAACAATTATGCCACCTACCATTAATGCAAGCACTTCATGGAGGGAGACGCCCCTGCTGGATTCTTGAGTTGTCGTTTGTCCACCACTGTTTCCAGCTTGTGCAATTATAACTTCTTCTTTTGACTGAGTTTTCCCCATTTTCTTGACACAATCACAATAACTTCATCATTACTTTACTTTACCATTGTTTGAATTCAAACAACGACTTTACAAACATCTTAAGGACACACGAACGTCCTGGCAGGGTCGCCATGTAATCAGCTTGGTTCTCATAGGTTGAGGAGAATTAAGAACATCACGAAAGCTTCGATAAAACTATATTTGTTATAATTTAATATTCGTATATGCTCGCCAAAATGCACAGTATGCAATCTTATAATAATTAAACAATAACCTGATTACCTAATGTAATAATAATCGTCAAAAAGCTGTGCTGGGCAATTGCAATATATTGTGTATTGCTTAACAAATTAAACATAGTTTACAGGATATGAAGTCAATACCCTTGTGACCTTATATGCCCAGTACAATACGTTATAATCAATTTTAATAGATTTGGTTAGTTTTGGTTAGTCGGCTAATCAACTTTCGGTTAGATTCACTTAATATCAACTTATTTTAGTCATTTGAACCGGTTACGATACGTTAAAATTAATTTTAATAAATTTGGTTAGGCTTGGTTAATTGTCGAATCAACTTTCGGGTAGTTTCACTTAGTCTCAACTTATTTTAGTCATTTGAGTCAGTTGCGATATGTTATAATCAATTTTAATAAGTTTGGTTAGTATTAGATAATCGTCGAATCAACTTTCAGTTAGTTTCACTTAGTCTCAACTTATTTTACTTATTTGAGCCGGCTCCGATACTTTATAATCAGTTTTAGTAGATTTGGTTAGTTTTGGTTAGTCGTCTAATCAACTTTCGGTTAGGTCCACTTAGTCTCAACTTATTTTATTTATTTGAGTCGGTTCCGATACGTTATAATCAATTTTAATAGGTTTAGGAAAATCTATTAGTTCTGGTTGGTCGTCTAATCAACTTTCGGTTAGTTTTACTTAGTCTCAACTTATTACTTATTATTACTTATTTGAGCTGGTTATGATACGTTATAACCAATTTTAATAGATTTGGTTAGGCGCCTAATCAACTTTCGCTTATTTGCACTTAATCTCAATTTATTTTACTTATTTGATCGGGTTCCGATACGTTATAATCAGTTATGCATAAACCGTGTCGTGGTGCGACCTTGGAAACTCACTGTCAAGAAACCAAAGTATTGAACCTGAACCGGCTCCGATACGTTATAGTCAAATATAACGTTTCTGGTTAGTTTTCGTAAGTCGCCAAAATTCGGTTCGTTTTGGTTAGTTTTTGCTTACTTTAATATTTTTAATCTGTTCCGATACGTTTTAGCCTTTTTTGGAGCTTTCGGTTACTTTCGGTTAGTTTTAGTTAGTTCCAATTTATTTTAGTAATTTGTACCGGA
The DNA here is from genome assembly GCA_016904865.1 of Pissodes strobi. Classification (NCBI taxonomy): domain Eukaryota; kingdom Metazoa; phylum Arthropoda; class Insecta; order Coleoptera; family Curculionidae; genus Pissodes; species Pissodes strobi. The sequence goes on along the minus strand of MU187260.1, from coordinate 11,219 downwards.
TCCGATAGGTTATAACCAATTTTAATTTTTATGGTTAGTTTTGGTTATTCGCCAAATTTCGGTTATTTGAGTTATTTTTAACTTACTTTTATTTTTTAATTTGTTCCGATTCATTTTAACCCTTTTTGTGCTTTTGGTTACTTTTAATTAGTTTGGGTTAGTTGTTCAATCAACTTTCGGTTAGTTTCAGTTAGTTTTAAATTATTTTTGTCATTTGAACCGATTCCGCCCTCAGCAATAGACTAACACGATCTCTCACGTATATTACGTGATGTGCCAAATGTAGCATGCACTTTTTCGTGATTTGATACCCCATAATAGGAAAACAAAAACATTTCCAATGTTAAAATGTGTTTCTGCAAGTAAATCTGTTCAGCTAAAAAAATTGACCTGGTGTGTAGATTGTAGAAACCCGCAAAATTTAAACCTTTAGTACTATTCACACATGATGAAAATAAATTTAAATTGCTTAACAAGATCTTTGCAGCTATAAGAAGAAATGATTCTAAATCTCCAATCTACAAAAATGATATGATTTGAACATAACGATATGATTCATGACATTGTCGTACATAGTCTGGAAACTTGAAAATTCCTCCCGTATTGTTAGTGAGCGAGTTCCTCTGAAGGAATCATACATACTGATAGTGATTAGGACGAAGATAACTGGCTGTCGGTCAATCGCGACCCTGAATTGGCTGACGTAATGTTTGGTGTCATAGATGTATCAGATTTCCGGTAGATCGGACACTTCTGGTGACAAACTAAATAGGAATTGTTTCTAAATCAGAACCTGCTTTTTGTTTCTTTGCCTGGAAGTATTCCACAAATGCTTGATCAACATCAGATGAGGGCTTAGCAGTTGTCTTATGGCTTCTTGCAGAATTCATTCGGGCAGTTTGAGTGATTCTTTGAGGAGTAGCTGTGCTCTAGTATAATCCTCATTATGAGGCAGTTCTTGCCTATTCTCAATATTCTGTTCTTCACCGTTTCTTCTTAAACTCTCATCTTGGTCCTGTGAAGCATCTCGTTGACTGTTTTCTTCATCTAACTGGTGGTTAGCTAGTTACTACCAGTATAGATTTGGCCGGCAGCTTCACGTTGGGCAGGAGAAATTGCATATATTTGTTAAGGTAGTACTTTTTCTGGGTAGCGGACTCGCTTTTTGAAGTGGGTTTCTTTCGAACATATACCGTTCTTAAATTCATCCACATCTTTTTGCTGGCTTAGCATGGAAAATTTATTACTTAATCAAGCAGGCCTGGATCCCAAATGGTCATATTCCAAGTCAATTTATTTTGTCATTTAGGTACACCTATAAGTTCACTTATTCCGGGACACACTATATAATTAGCGTTCCGTTTTTAGGTATTTTGGTGATGACGCATCTATGGCATCCCTTGCGTTCTACTTTGTCCGAGGACAACTCAACCGTATCCAATATAATCCCTTAAACTGTTATTGTCATATGGAAATAAATGCCAACGCCAAATGAAAATATGCCGATGAATAATGTACAACGGCTTGAAAAGCTCTTGGATATGCCCCACAGCATTGACAGTTTAGATGGTAAGCATATCCGAATACTGGATCGTTGGACTTTAACTACAAGCAATACCATTCAATTATTTGCTGGGATGTGCAGATCCTGATGGAAATTTAAGTTAGATAGAGACAGGCTTCTATGGAAGAATAAGCGATGGAGTCGATACTTGGATAATTGTTAGACCGGGATGGTTTCACATTCCTACTCCTATAGATCCTTATCAGAAGATGATAGCAACACAGAGTTTCCCTTTTACTTAATTGGCAATGAAGCTATTCCATTGAAAGGAACACTTGTGACCAGTGATGTAAAATTACCGTAATTTATATTTTTGGTTATTTACGGTGGTAATTTACGAGCGTTAATTACCAAAATTAATTACCGTGGTAATAAATTTGTGTCGTAAATTACTATGGTAAATAAACGTAATATATTTTTGGTAAATAATAAATTACTGTAATTTGCCGTAAACTGCAAGTAAACTACTAACGATTTCCATTCGTAAATTAATGTAAATTGTGTATATTACTGTCCTTTGGAAAGGTCCATTTGAAAAAAAAACAGAGACGCACCCACTGCACCCAGCGTGCACTAGTTTACAAATAAAAGTTGCTATTTTTTCAAAGAAACATGTACTTGTACATGTATAAAAAATTACTTGTCATAGTCACGTAATTATCACCTGGGAATTAAATTACGGTGTGTGTAAGTATCGGTGTAGGACAAAGAGTTGCTTCATTTGTCTGGGAATAAAGCATTGCTTTTTCCTTAAGTATTATTTAATTTTAAAACGAAAACAACACAGACCAAAATGAATGACAAACCTCCGTATCCAACAACTAAATTTTCATTGTTGGTTGCAGCGTAGGTACAATCCAGTGGCGGCTCGTGATAATTTATTGCTGTGTGCTGCATTGTAAAGTGTAATTTTAAATTTAGCGAATAATTTTCACATTTACCTATGTATCGAAGATAAATAAAAAATACTAACATTGATTGTACCGAGAACTTTTTTTTTATTCTAATTTTGGTTATTTATTAATAAAGCAAATACTTAAAATTCTAAACCGGACACATGAAAGAAGAGAACATACTGAACATAGTCTTTTAAAGTGGTTAGATACATTTTAAATACATTTTTTATTTACAAAATCTATACGTCTATTTTTTTCATTTACAATTTTTTCTATGAGTTTGAGTTTTGTATTAAAACGGAGAATGAATCAGCTCTTTTCCACCGATAACATTGTTAAAGCGTTAAATCTCCCTTTTCGCAGAAAACGTTTAATTCTCTTCAAAGTCGAAGAACAACGTACTCCTTCTGCAGTGGATATGGGTCTTATAGTCATAATTGAAACTAATGTTATTATATATAATATCTTAACAAATATATATATATATAAATAATATCAGGAAAACTACTTGCGACAAATGCTTAAATTAAGTAAACTAGCGCAAACGGCCTGGCTACTAACTTCAACATAAATAACTGCGTTTAAAATCAAACGCGGCCACAAATCTAGCCGTGTGCTTAAGATTGGGCAGCACCACCGGCTATTGAAATCACCGTTGAAAACACGCGAGCGGGATCAGCGGAGACGCGACGACCAAAAGGCTCGTTGTGCTAAAATTCAAATCGCACACCGATCCGAATTATACAACATAAGGCGTTGGGTCTGGATTGACGGTGTAGTGGATACGTTTATCTCGAAGATATTAGCGGCGCGGCAATATTTTACTTTCCGTCCAGATAAATAATAATTTTCAAGAGAAAATGGCAAGTATTTATGTACTAAAATATTATTTTAATTTTTCTGTGATTTTGCTGTGTGCTGCAGCTCCTCAGCACATATATACCAGCCGCCACTGGTACAATCTAAGAAAACCTTAAATTCGTACTTGTTAATATTTAGGTTAAGTGCCCTTTTAAGTAAGTACGTTAAAATTTTAGTTTGTGGAAACGGGGGATCCCATACCTAAATACTAAGTATAAGATTTTTTTTTATATTTGCATTTCACAATGAGCTGGACTAAATGGGATTTCTAGATCAACTATTTCATCTATTTCAAATTCACCATCTATTTCAGAACAATCGGATTCATATTCAGACTCCGATAAAGATTGGAATGAAAATCAATAAAGACTAATATAGCGATATTAGGAGGTATACTATGCTATAAGTTATAACCAAACAATCGACTGTTAATTCTTAAGACCGGGGAAATACATATTTTAAACGATGTAAATTCACATTATTCGCGACAGTCAACAGTAAATCCCGATCCGGCTAATAACCGGCAGCCGGCAGTAAATCCCCGAACGCATACTGCTCATATTGCTGACAAACGTCGCTTACGGAAATATGGTAAATTACAACAAAATACAGTAAATAACGTTAATTATTTAGCACAAGAACCGATATTTTTCTATGTTAATTACCAGTAAATTACGGTAATAAATTTCTGGTTATTTACGGTAAATTACCGTAAATTACCACGGTATTTTATCGGTAATTTACCATTTCACATCACTGCTTGTGACACCATGCAAACAAAAGGAACTAACATGCAACTGCAACTGATGAGTCAGAAATTTCAAATTCTGAAAACGTGCATTGTATTACCCAACATAACACATATAAATAACATAATTAAAGCCTGTTGTATACTGCATATTTTTGTAAGATAAAGGGAAGGTAGTGTATATATTCCAGTAGAAAGGCGAGAAGAGGTGGAAAATACTAGACCGTAGTACATGGGAGCAAGAGATTTTGCGCTGTTAAAACACCGACTTGCAGACTCAATAAATGATCTGTCACAAGCTTATGACATCTACACCTGCACGGACGGATCAAAAATAACCTCAAGAGCGGGCGCAGGTGTTTATATACCCGAGCTCGACATATAAATGCAGATACCACTAGGTAATCTCAGCACCATATTCCAAGCTGAACTGTGTGGTTTAACGATGGGCGCTGGAAAAGTGGGAGACGCATATCACAAAAAAAGATAGACTGTTCGTCACTGACAGCAAGACAGCTGGGCAAAAAGTCGATAAAATGGAGACCAGAAGCTTGATGGTTACGTAGTGCATAAAATCACTAAACCAAATATCCGCAGAAAACAGAGTAACCATCGCCTGGAAAAAATAGCACAATGGAGACCTTGATAATGAAAGAGCAGACACGCTTGCCAAGAAAGCATCTCGTAAAAAACCAGTTATGCGAGTATTTGAAGCAAAGGTCAAAAGGGTACCAACCAAAAAAATCCAGTGTGTTATCTAGAGAAAATGTCCTAAAATTTATTCATGAGGCACCAAATGAAACGTTTTTAATGATCAAGGTCGCATTATTATTTGGTGTATTTGGTGGATGTCGGCGGCAAGAACTTGTAAATATGTTAATCACCCATGTAGAAGATAGAAAATCAGTCTTGGTTGTAACGGTGCCAGAAACCAAAACTGACAAAAAAAGAGTTTTCACCATTGTTGATGAAGACGAAATGAAGAGTTTGAAAGTTATAAGAGAATATATTTCTTTGCGGCCACATGGTTGCTCAGAAAAAGACTATTTTTAACCTACAGACAAGGCCGATGTACTATACAACCTATTGCAAAAAAACACATTTGGGAAAATTCCCTGTATTATTGCAGACTATTTGGGTTTGAACAACCCCGAAAAGTACACATGATCATTGTTTACGTCGAACGTCGGCAACTCTTTTAGCAGAAGCTGGAGCAAGTATGACTACGCTGAAGCGGCATGGCGGATGGAAGAGTACCACAGTTGCTGAAGGATATTTAGAGGACAGCATATCCTCAAAAAATGAGATTTCAAGGATGTTGGCAGGCGTACCATCTGGATCTCGCATTTCTTTACAGAGACTAGAGACCCAGACAATGAATCATGAGTCAACCTTTGCTGCAGGAAATTTAGCTCTCAGCGGAACCTTCCAGAATTGCCAATTCTATGTAAATACAACCAAATAATATATAAACGTAAATTTATATTTCGTTATTTTGTTAATAAAGAATAAGTGGTAATATATCACTTTAGAATCACACGAATTAAAATGTCAGAGATATACTAATCGTTAGTGCACACATTTATTTGACAATATATGAAATAAAAATTGCGGATCATGCATTTATTTTTTAAATATTTGTGTTCAATGTTGGTTCTTATTTTTCAAATTTTTGTTGTTCGCGCAGGAATTTGCCTTTGCTAATAGCATCTGCCGATACCAATTTTGAGCCTTCACTCATGCGTACGTGCTAATTCAGATATTTATCAGTTGTTTTTCTTGATTTTGAGCATTGCTTTGGGTTAGTTTTGTTTGGTTGCGCCCTCGAATCGAGCGAAGGGACATGCGTGAAGTGAAATATTATTCCAATGGTGGAAAATTTGCTGTAGGTAGGCGCTTGTCTAAAATGAATGTAGTGAAAACATAAGCAAGCACGATTTTACGCATTATTGCCAACATGTCAACAGTAATATACTGATAGCGGAGATGTCTTATCAAAAAGACCGTTGATTTGAAAAAAAAATATTTTTCAAAATTTCTATGAGACAAATTTTCGTTTACAATCTAAAAAGACCCCGAGAGCTTTAGCTCGATGGGTCTTTACTTTGAGATGGTGAAGAGACAAGCGCGCATAGGGCGCTTATTTGCGCGCTTATTTCCTTACTTTGGTTAATTTAGGGTTAGTCTAGGTTTGTTTGGGTTGGCTTTGGTTAGTTTGGACTAGTCTAGGTTGGTTTTGGTTACTTTGGGTTAGTGTTGGTTAGTTTTGGTTAATTTGGATTAGTTTTGGTTAGTTTGGGTTGGTTTTGCTTAGCTTGAGATAGTGAAGAGAAAAGCACCCTTAACGCGCTTGTTTGCGGGCTTATTTTCTTACTTTGGTTATTTTAGGGTTAGTCTGGGTTAGTTTTGGTTTGTTTGGATTGGCTTTGGTTAGTTTGAGTTAGTCTGGGTTGGTTTTGGTTACTTTGAGTTAGTGTTTAGGTTTAGGTTTGCTTAGTTTGAGATAGGGAAGAGGCAAGCGCGCGTAGCGCGCTTGTTTCCGCGCTTATTTCCTTACTTTAGCTAATCTAGGGTTGGTTTTGGTTTGTTTGGGTTGGCTTTGGTTAGTTTAGGTTAGCCTGGGTTGGTTTTAGTTACTTTGGGTTAGTATTGGTTAGTTTTGCTTGGTTTGAGATAGTGAAGAGACAAGCGCGTAGCGCGCTTATTTCCTTACTTGGGTTAATTTAGGGTTAGTCTGGGTTTGTTTTTGTTTGTTTGGGTTGGCTTTGGTTACTTTGGGTTTGTCTGGGTTGGTTTTGGTTACTTTTGTTTAGTGTTGGTTAGTTTGGGTTAATTTTGGTTAGTCTGGGTTGGTTTTGCCTAGTTTGAGATACTTAGGTTAATTTAGGGTTAGTCTGGGTTAGTTTTGGTTTGTTTGGGTTGGCTTTAGTTAGTTTGGGTCGGTTTTAGTTATTTTGGGTTAGTGTTGGTTAGTTTCGGTTAGTTTAGGTTAGCTGTGGGTGGTTTGACAAGCTGCTATCCTACTTTTTGAAACATTTGGGTAAAGGTGATTTGCGCAATATGTAACGTGTTACAAAACACTTCTAATACTGTCTAATACACGTTACACGAAAATAAATTGCAAAATTCGAAAAGGGTGCTAAGTAAAAATTTACCCTTTTCTACGTTATCTACAAGGTTAATTTGAGTTAATTTTGTCTGGTTGTTTCCAAATGCGCAGGTCCGAAGGTCGAAAATTTAGTATAGAAATGTTAGATCCTCCGTCCGCACTTTTTTATAAAGAATCACTCTCTCTAACATAGAAAATGTTTTTATTTTTACCAAAAACTTCTTAATTTGTGTGACGCTAAAGTGTTAAAGACCCGAATAAGTTAATCGAAAACTCTTTTTTGCGCCTTATTGCCTGGGTGGGCCATAATGTGTACCTACTTTACATATACTGCACGGGCATAAAGTAATCCATTATGTAAATGGTATCTAAGGTATAAAAACACAATAATGTATTGGTATGACATAATAGTTATTTATGTACAAAGGGTATTAAGTAGATGTTTATGCTCTGAGGGCGACAATGTTACAAACCCGAGGGCCTTCTTCTTCTTCTTAGTGTGAGTTTCTAATCGTGCTAGTGCGCTTAGCACTCTCGCACTGTCTTGGTCCATGTGTTGTTTCGTAATTGATCATGTGTCGACTTGGTTCCTGGGATGTTATTGGATTGTCTTCGTAGGTGTTGAATCCTTGGTGCCGGTTAGTGAAGGAGCGAGTGTTGTTTGTTTTGCGATTTTGAGCTGACAAGAGAATAACTGTAGACACCTAGGCGAGACTGATCGCTTTGGATTATGCAGATTTCTCCGCAAGTCCAAAACGATCACCCCAGGAAAGAACTGCACGTGATACGCAGGGTGTTACCCCTGACTCTACTTCTACGCATGGAGCCCATACGGCGAGCTACCCCGTGCAGTCCCTTAATGCCTGTACACCCCCGTTTTTAGGAGGGAACCCGGCCTAGGGCATCAGCGATGCTCTCGTCCCCAGCTGTTTTTGAATCATTCTAGTTTTGTTAGTGAAAAATTTTGTGATTTAGAATTTTTGAAAATTTTTTGAAAAAATTTGATTTAAAATTTTGAAAATTTTTAGAGTTTGAGATTTTTGATTTTTCGAAAAAGAACTAACCTTTTAGAAATTTTGAAAATTTTTGAGTTTTTGAAAATTTTTGAAAGTTTTTGGAAATTTTAAATTTTGAAGATAGAATGATATTGATATTATTTTTTTTGGGTTTTTTCATTTTTTCTTTGTGTAATGTGTATGTGATTTAGTGCTCTGGTGGGAGTAGTAAGCTTTTATGTACTGTTCTGTTTGGATGTGCTACTCTGCTGAATAGTGTTCGTATGATTGGGTTTGTGTGGTTGCGAACTTGTTCTAAGAATATTGTGTGTTTGCCTGCCAGATATGTGTTTATTGTGTCTACTTTGAGGTCGTTGTGAATGTCTGCATTGCGAACGTACCAAGGTGCGTTCACAATTTGTCTGAGTGTTTTGTTTTGGAATGTTTGAAGTTTTTTCTTGTTTATTTTGCATGCATGTGTGTATACTATGGCTCCATATAGAATTTTGGGCTTTATTATCTGATTATAGAGCATTAGTTTGTTCTTTAGTGACATTTTACTATTTCTGTTAATTAATGGATAGAAAGCTTGTTTGGCTGCAATGCCTTCGTTTACTTTTGCTTGAATGTGCTTTTGAAAAGTGAGTTTGCTATCTAGGGTTACCCCTAGATATTTAAGAGAGTTTGACCATCTTATTACTGAGTTTTCGAGATTTAAATTTGGAATAGGTTTATTACGTTTAGTTGTTATGAGCAAGGCCTGTGTTTTTCTTCATTAATTTTAATATTCCAAGTTTCTGCCCATTCGTATATGGAGTCTAAGTGTTGTTGTATGTGATTTTTGAGTCTTGTGTGATTGTTGTTTATTGAGAATATGCATGTTTCGTCTGCGTATATGGGGAGTTTAGTGTTTGGGTGTCTAGGTATGTCTGTTGTGTATAATGTGTATAGCGTAGGCGACAGAGGAGAGCCTTGGGGAACTACTGCCTCTATGCGCCTTGTGGTGGATAGTGCTGTGTTTATTTGTGTAGTGAAGGATCTGTGTTTGAGGAATGAGGCTATGAGTTGAGTTAGTGGAGGTGGAAGATTGTGTAGTCTGTCTAGTTTGTGTATGAGTCCTTCATGCCACACATTGTCAAAGGCTTTTTCGACGTCAAGGACTACAACTCCGGTCGATGCCCGTCTTTGCAGTCCTCTAGTCGCCTCCTCAACAAGCCTGGCAAGTTGGAGCTCGGTGTTGTGTTGTTTTCTGAACCCAAACTGTTCGTCTGGGATCAGATTGTTTTGTGATATGTGTGAGTTTAATCTCTCCAACATAACCTTCTCCGTCAGCTTGCTCAGCGATGAGAGCAAGCTGATAGGTCGCCAGTTTTGAGGAAAGATCAAGTTTTTGTGAGGTTTAGGGATTAGTATTATTTTTGCTTTTTTCCAAGATTTTGGAAAGTGTTTTAGTGATAGTATTGTGTTTATTATGTAAGTGAATTTGAGTATGGCTGTTTGTGGTAAGTTTTTTAGTGCTCTGTTTGGTATGTTGTCGTAGCCGGGTGCTTTTTTCGGGTTTAATTGCGCAATAATTTGCGTAGTCAGCAAATTCGTGTCTTTTGGGGTAAAGAGAGTTCGCCTTCCAACTGACTAAAAATAGGTGCTTGGGTTTATTAGCCATTGAGATTAGCAAATAGTCTCAATGTTGGATTCTTATTTATTATATCTGAAATTTTATTCAGTTTTGTTACTATGTCTTGTTCAGACATAGTAAGAAGAGCAATTAATTTGTTTGCTTGCGGCATTGCACTCGCTTGGGAGTTTGTGTTTATATGTTTTTGTTTGTGGGTGTTGTTTGTGTAGGTTTTGGAGCTTGTTGTTGTTGTTGTTGTTGTTGTTGTTGTTGTTGTTGTTGTTGTTGTTGTTGTTGTTGTTGTTGTTGTTGTGGTTTTGTGACTTGTGCAAATGATATGTTTGTGTTCACAGGCCGTGTTTGTGGCAGAGGTTTCTTGTAGTTAGGGTTTTTGGAGCATTGTGAGTAGTTTGCGGGGTGTTCCCCCCCCCCCCCCCCCG
>MU187259.1:59247-77413 GCA_016904865.1 Pissodes strobi | reverse complement strand
GTGTTATTCGCTTAGGAAGAATTTAATGATTTCTGTTGAAAGGATTAGTTAATTTTTAAGTGTCCCTTAGCAATTTCAGTTTTTAGCAAAGGTAACCGAGTGCTATTAAAACTAACAGAAGTTGAAGCAACACATTCATCTTTATTTAATAAAACTAAAGCACTTTCCTTAATTTTACGTTTTTTAGATGAAGGTTCCTTTGCTAAAATACTTGAAGCGTTCCATTGTATTCTGTGATTGTTATCAAATGCATGTTGACAAATATGTGATTTGTGGAACTGTGCATTTCTAATATAAGTTTGGTGTTCTTTTTTACGTTTTGGTAATGGTCTACAGGTCTCACCTATATAAAATTTATTACATTCACATGGTATTTTATAGATAACATTTTTAGTAGTTTCATTTTCATTAAGTGGTTTTGTTTTTGTTAGTTTGGATCTAAGGGTGTTTTCTGTTTTGAAAATGGTACGAATGTTAAATTTATCACCTATTCGTTTTATTTTGTCTGATAAACCAGGAATATAAGGAATAAAGAAGTTCGTAATAGGTCTATTTTGATTTTGTCTGATATTTGGTTGTTCAAATTCTATAAAGCATTTTTGAATGAAATCAATAGGATAGTTATTATTGCTCAAAAATTATTTTTCTGTGTTGAAATTTTGATTATTACAAATTATTTTCATTCGATCATATAGACTTTTTACGACCCCCTTTTTGACCATTATTGGGTGATTTGAATTAAAATTTAAATATGTTTGTATGTGTAGGTTTTCTGTATATTTTTGTTTCGAAACTATTCAAGTCTTTTTTTATAAGAATGTCAAGAAATGAAGTTGTTCATTAATTTCTCTTTCTATAGTGAATTTGATTGTGGGTTCTTTTGTGTTAATATGATTTAGAAAACCGTTAAGAAAATGTTCGTTATATGGATAAATTGAAAAAATGTCATCTATATAACGCCACCAAATTAAAGGTTTATATTGATAATTTTCAACACAATTTAATTCAAAATTTTCCATAAAAATATTACTTAATAATGGTTATAAAGGCGAACCCATAGCCATACAATTGTTTTGTTGGTAGTAATTGGTATTGTATTGAAAATAAGTAGTTTTTACGCAAAAAGTAAGTAATTCGAGTATTGTGTCAATATTGAGTTTTGTACGTTCACCAAGGTTAGTATCATTTGCTAATTTATTCCTTACAATATTTAATGTTTTATCAACAGGTACATTGAATAAATTAGCAAATGATACTAACCTTGGTGAACGTACAAATACTGAAATACTACGTACAATACTCGAATTACTTACTTTTCGCGTAAAAACTACTTATTTTCAATACAATACCAATTACTATCAACAAAACAATGGTATGGCTATGGGTTAGCCTTTATCACCTTTATTAAGTAATATTTTTATGGAAAATTTTTAATTAACTTTTGTTGAAAATTATATTGATATTAATTTGGTGGCGTTATATAGATGACATTTCAATTTATTATCCATATAACGAACATTTTCTTAACGATTTTCTAAATCATATTAACACAAAAGAACCCATAATCAAATTCACTATATAAAGAGAGATTAATGAACAACTTTCATTTCTTGACATTCTTATAAAAAAAGACTTGAATAGTTTCGAAACAAAAATATACAGAAAACCTACACATACAAACAGATATTTAAATTTTAATTCAAATCACCCAATAATGGTCAAAAAGGAGGTCGTAAAAAGTCTATATGATCGAATGAAAATAATTTGTAATAATCAAAATTTCAACACAGAAAAAGAATTTTTGAGCAATGTTTTGATTAATAATAACTATCCTATTGGTTTCATTCAAAAATGCTTTATAGAATTTGAACAACGAAATATCAGACAAAATCAAAATAGACCTATTACGAACTTCTTTATTCCTTATATTCCTGGTTTATCAGACAAAATAAAACGAATAGGTAATAAATTTAACATTCGTACCATTTTCAAAACAGAAAACACATATCGAACAACATATAGATAATAGCCGTATTCGATTGAGACTGGAGAGTCAAAATGAACTGATATTTCAGTTCAGTAGACAAATTAATGCAAAAATATCTCTTTTTAATAGTAATAATAATTATTATTAAAGATAAGTGGGTTCGCAAGGTGGCTTAGACCGGTGTCGGTGAATAGGCACATGTTGCTATAGTAATGTAACATAAAGCTGTCAGTGGACACTGTCAACCATAATTATTTTTTTTAAGATTGCGTCTCCGATTGCGTTTTAATTCCGTATTGATAAGCAGTTATTGAGTAAGTTCGATTAAATAATAACCGATTTGTTCCTAAATTAGTGATTTTTAGAAATGCAGTCACAAATTGAGTGATAAATACAAATTTGAGTTTAATAAATCTTGAGTTGTTGACGCTTATTTTGTATTGTATCCATGTTGCTATGACAACACTTTTACCTCCGCCGGCGAAAAAGTGAAAAGTAAAGCTCCGGCAGAGGAAAAACGAAACTTCACGGCCGCCTACACAGTCGAGTAATGACGGATTTACTAACGTTTGAAGAAAAACAATTTGTATGACCTTATTTGGTCCAGTATGGAAAATTACCGAAAAATACCCGAACCGTGTTTGCGCCGAAATCAGGGCAAAATTGCGTAATATCACGAGTGTCTTGGGTGTACGAAGATTGTGGAATTTTTCTGGGGGACAAAACGCATCAAAATCTGGCTATAAAAGCATGACCATATCGAAGAAAAATCAGTCTTACTCTCATATTCATTTGCAGTGGGTCCTTATGGGGAAATTCAAAATTTTATACCAGTGGTAGCGGGTCGGTATGACGAATTTTAGTTAAAAGTTTTAAAAGTTAAAATCTTAATTTTCTAGTCGATACTATGGTTTGTGACCAAACCGAAAGTAGTGCCTTTCAGTTTAAGAGTTCGCGGAAATAACTAAGTAAATGAGTAAATTCATGGCAACGGTTCGAAAAGTAAAGTAAAGTAACGTGGTGGAATTTCGTCATTCGTCGAGGGATAAGATGGTAAAACACGAGCAAGGGAAGCAACGACGGCAGGTTCTGAGTTAACATTAAGCGATAGACAGTAAGTTTAGTTTTAAGTCATAATGTGTAGATTGCTTGTATATTTGAAACACTTAGCATTTCAGTGCTCGAGTTAGACAGTACATTTATGTTAAATCATAATGTGTAGATTGCTTGTATATTTGAAAACAGTTATCGTTGCCTGTTGGCAAGAAATTCATGAATATTTCAGTAAAACAATTCAGTGCTCAAGTTAAATAGTAAATTTAATTTAAATGATGAGGCGTAGAGTGCCTGTAGATTGGGAAACATTTCTTGCTGTAGTATTCGTTAATTAAAAGAGTATCCCATTAAATAATTAGTGTTATCATACTTCGTATTTTATTTAATTAATTCACGGCGGAAAAGAATATTACTGATTGAAATTATTTTATTATTCCATAATTGTTGACTGGCTAGTAAAATATAATATTCTAGGAAAGCTGCTACACTGAAAAATTGCACTACACTATAAAAAAGCTCCCTTTCAATTATTTTATTAAAACATCACTTATGTGGCTTACATTCATTTAATTATATTTAATATACCTGAGAATAGAAAGTAAGTACTGGTAAGAGGCATAAAGTGGTTTTCAACTAGGTAGCGAAACATGGGTGGTTTCCCAAGTGTAAAGGAAATTATTTTTTCTTCAAGCGTCAGTAAATCCGTCATTACTCGACTGTGTAGGCGGCCGTGAAGTTTCGTTTTTCCTCCGCCGGAGCTTTACTATTCACTTTTCCGTCGGCGGAGGTAAAAGTGTTGTCATAGCAACATAGATACAATACAAACAGACAACAAAATAAGCATCAACAACTCAAGATTTATTAAACTACAATTTGTATTTATCACTCAATATGTGACTGCATTTCTAAAAATCACTAATTTAGGAACAAATTGGTTATTATTTAATCGAACTTACTCAATAACTGCTTATCAATACGGAATTAAAACGCAATCGGAGACGCAATCTTTAAAAAATAATTATTGTTGACAGTGTCCACTGACAGCTTCATGTTACAAATTCACCGACACCGGTCTAAGCAAGGCCACCTACGACCGTGGTCTAAGCCGCCTTGCGAACCCATTTATCTTTAATAATAATTAGATATTATTACTATTAAAAAGAGATGTTTTTGCATTAATTTGTCGGCATTTGAAGAAAAAACAGCATATTTTATTTGGAGGAAAAGTTACTTTTCATGGCTTGCTCTCTATTACCAGCTTCACTCCGTTCGGCTGTTAAACACGAGCGCGCCATGAAAAGTATCACTTTTCCTCCATATAAAATAATATACTATTACGTCGAAATTAGGGTGTACTGCGAACCCGGTTACAGATAATGAACAGAAGGTGAAGAAACGGCCGAATTGACAGTAAGTAAAGGAAAAAATAAATCGACGTTCATTACACCTACTTCACTTCATTTTAGGTAAAATTCCAAGTAGATACTCGCATAAAAACTCGATATATGACAAATATTCTGTGAATATTAACACTATATCATTGTATTAATTCATCCGCAAATTTTTTTTCACTATTATGTAGCTATTTTGCTATTTTACAAATCTCTTCTACTTTTATGCCAATAAAAGACCTGCAAGATCATAAAACAAGTTCCAGTGTAAAAAAACAACTGAAAATCTATATTACGGTTATGAAACTGTATACCTAGTATATATAGGTCTACATGGACTTGAAATTTTTCTATTCATAATATTAATTATTACATTTTTAAATTACTATAATAATTGTATCATGATTTTGTACTCCGGTCCTGTTCTCTTGCGGAAATGATGCGACATTTGGCAAACGATTTAATCGTAAACCGAGACAACCATATACGATTAAGAGCGTGCTAAAAAGAGACAATGACATAACATTGATGTAATCATATTTTGGCTCCTGTCAACATTAAAAAATCAGGATTGTATCAGGTTATGTCTACATTATTTAGAGATTTATACTTGATTATTTCTTAATTTGGGTCACAGTTTATACCGTATATATGATATAAGCTATGTTTAGGTTTACCTGGTGCATGTTGGCAACTTTGTAAGATCTTTAACAAAATGAAAATACGATGTCATTAGAATATGAGAATTTCGTACTGTAAACAAGGTACCTACTAATTATATTTTCTTTGAATTATGTGCAATTCGGTGACAAAAAATAAAATTAATAGGTCCACTAATTATGCAGCTTTGAACCTTTTCGCATCTTTTACAGTTTATTTGAGCCTAAACGTAAGATACGAATTTGTAAAGAGCCAATGACGTAACACCATTCTAGAGTACCCTCAGGTTGTTCTCTGAAAAGTGAATGGAACACGCTGACGTTTTTTTGACTCGCGGATGCTGTGACAGTATCATTTCATTCCATGCGTGCGCGCGCACCTGCGCGTCATGTCTTCGTGATGCAACCAATCGTTTCTATGTGCCCTGTGCCCCTATTCTCCACTCGGGAGAATGATCATTTCGTGAAAACATGCCTTCCGTTCTCTTCAAAATAAAATGTGATGTATTCTTGAACTCAAGAGAACGGTCACTTCTCATGAAAATCAAGAGAACGTGCTTCTCTTGGTTAAAAGCAATAGAAAGCCTTCATATTGAGAGAACAAATGCGCCATAGTGCATTGCGCAATTAAATTCCGCATTTTATTTTTAATTTTAAATTATTTTCAGGCCTAACATAACTTGTATTTTGTTCTTATCGTTTATTTGGGGTTTTCGTATTATTTTATTTAATACTACCAGTTATCACAATATGGATATGGAAGAAGCATTGATCATCCAGCAGGTTATTGATAATTTGGTAGAGGCTGAAGAGAAATTCATTCGACCCTCACGAAAATGTTTAATTAAAGAGAACCGCTTTCTTTTTCCGATGAAACGTTCGTCAAAAATATTCGTTTAACTAAAGAGTTAACAAATCAGTTAATAGAGCAGCTAACTCCCTATTTAACTTCTCCTTCAAGACAATCAGCCCTGAGTATTAAGAATTAAGACAAAGGTATTTTTACACTTTACACCCCAAAAGTGATTCTCATATTTTGCTACTGTTTCTTAGATTTTAGTTTTTTTACACTTTGTTGGGCATGGCACCTACCAAGAATTTGTCGGAAAAAATATTGTTACGTTTTTCCCGTGGGTTCACAACTTTGCTATTTTCAACTAATACTCTCTTTATTCACTACCAATGTATACAATTTAACACTCTATACTACTCTTATAACTTTACCACTAATATCTATTCAACACTCAATGATTAACTGAACTGAACTAACTTACCGACTGACTAACATTCGCCTTAGGTTTGCTTATATATAATCTTAAATCTATCACGAATATTCGGGAAGTATTCCGACGCCACTCTATATGATCTCGACGAGGCCACCGAGACAATTCCAGCGATCCTGAAACTTCGCGACCGGCCGGGCGATGAGTCATACAGACAGGGAAGCGAGCGGCAAGGCGGCGGCTAGTTTTATAGGGTAGCACAAAAACGTTCTGATGGTTGTATAGGCTAGCCGTAACATTGCCTCCCTCTTAATTCTGATCGTCCCGATCAGCTACTTCATGTCCGTGATATGCTTTCAACCTGTCGAGGTGGACAACTTTCAGTTTGCTTCTGGGGCTACGCTGAATTCCATACACAACGTCATTAATTCTTTTGATGACCGTATAGGGTCCTTCCTATACTGGTGTTAGCTTGGGAGATCTTTCTGTCTTCCTTTGCGGGTTATATAACCAGACTTTATCGTTCATCCGAAATCCCCTAGAGTTAGCTTGGAGATCATATCGAGCCTTCATTCGGTCACTAGCGAGACGCTCAAACGGTAGTCCCACATCATTCTGTTTCATCTTCCCACTGGATCTTGTCTGAGGTCCTTCACTTGAGGCACAGGTTGAACACTGCTGGCACCATGATTTCACATCCTGGCAGTAGTTGACCCAGTAAAATCTGTCGCGGATCTTGTCAATCATTCTGTTAACTCCGAGATGAGCACCAAACTTTCTATTATGTACTTCGTCCAGAACTTTCGATACCCTCTTCCTTGGTACCACTAACTGCGTCTTCACTACTTTGCCATCGGCGCTTTCCCAGGCTCGTTTAAGGAGTCCATTTTCAACTACCAGGGAGTCCCACTGAGCCCACAGAGATTTAAAAGTAGATCCCTTAGTTGAAATATCTCCCCAGCTTGGTCTTGGATGACGTTCTTCCTTAGCTTTTAGTAGTAGTGCTATTTCATGATCCTCAAGCTGATCTTTCTTTAGTTGCCCTGTGGTCCACTGCTGATCAACCTTAAACCTGATTCGTCTAATGGGAGTGATTCCTTCTTGTTGGTCAATTCTTTGGCGATGTTTATAATTATCCTCACATAACCTTCTGGATAAAGCATCTGTGTTACTATGCCATCTTCCTTCCCTGTGCTTAGCCTTAAAGTTATATTGTTTCAACTCTTCCTGACTTGGCTTTGAACTGCTGTTGTCTCTGGATGGAGCTGTAGGTCGTAGTTGTACTCGGCAGTCTCTCTTAAAATGCCCAATGTTGCCACATATATAGCACTGATTTGAAACATTTCGGTTACGTGGCCTATCTTCTAGTGGATCCCGGAATCTTTGTACTTGACAGTCTCTTTTGAAATGTCCAGTCCTGCCGCATCTATAGCACTGATTTATAGCCTTGCGATTACATTGTCTAACTTATGTTGGCTCCCGGAATATCCGTACTCGACAGTCTCTTCTGAAATGTCCAGTCTTTCCACATCTATAGCACTGATTTGATGTATTTCGGTTATGTGGCCTATCTTCTATTGGCTCCTGGAATCTTTGTACTCGACAGTCCCTTTTGACGTGTCCAGTTTTGCCACATCTATAGCACTGATTACGGTTGTATGGCCTAACTTCTAGTGACTCCCGGAATCTCCCCGTGGCCTGAAGAACTTCGGTTAATTTCTTCAAAATACCGCCCATTTCAGTTAGTTCACAATTATTCGCCAAATTTTCTTCCTCGATGGATATGTCCCTGATTGCTGGCTTAGAGATGTTACAGGCCGCCTCGATTTCCAGAGCTCTACCCAAAGCTTCTCTGCTGTTATCAAATTTGGCTAGGCGTAGCATTTTCTGAGTTTCTGGATCTCTGATACCATCCACGAAATATTGGGCAGCAAGTTCCTCTTGAAATTCCTCTGTCGCTCCCGGGTAGGCCAATTGAATGAGACGTCTAATGTCTGCCTCAAATTCTTGCAGGTTTTCACCAGGCTTCTGATGCCGAGACTTTACTTGTGCCTGATACAGTTGTCTTCGGTGTTGGTCTCCAAATCGTCTCTCCAGGACAGCTACAAGGATGTCATATTTCCCTTGTTGGCTGATGGGAATGGTCTGCAGTAATTCCAGGGCAGATCCACGAAGCGCTACCACTAGTGATGTAGCCATTACTTCATTATTCCAACCGTTGGCAACAGCAGCGGCTTCAAATTGTCTTTTGTACATTGTCTAGGCTGTTTGACCGTCGTACGTTGGAGGTTTGATGTTTTGTCCTGAGGTGAATGCCCTCTCGGTGGGTGCTTGATGTTTTAGTCTGGTAAATTCTGCTTGTAGATTCTTCACTTCTTTCTGTACGTCTCCTACTTCTTTTTGTACATTTCCAACTTCTTTTTGTACATTTACAACTTCTTTTTGAATATTGTTTACTTCTTTTTCAAATTTCTCATTTTGTCCGTCCAATATTTTCTGTAATTTTCCTTGCTCGCCTACAATTACATCCAGCATCCATTTCTGAAGCTGGTCCTGCTCTGCTTGCCTTTTCTCTTCCTGGTCTTGTAAAATTTTCTGAAGCCGGTCCTGTTCTGCTTGTCTTTTCTCTTCCTGGTCTTGCAAAATTTTCTGAAGCCAGTCCTGTTCAGCTTGCCTTTTATCTTCTTGATCTTGTAAAATTTTCTGAAGCCGGTCCTGTTCTGCTTGCCTTTTGTCTTCCTGATCTTGAAAAATTTTCTGAAGCCGGTCCTGTTCTATCTGCTTTTTACGTTCTTCCTCTTCCCGATCCGCTCGCCTCTCAGCATTTAAATTATCCATAAAATCGGCCAACATTTTATTTATTTGCTCCATTTCCGCCGTTTGTTGCCTTGTATTGACCATAGAATGTTATAAAATTTTACCAGAATCCACCAATCAAACGGTCTCTTTGACGTACTTGTACTTCTTTCCTCGAAAAATACTTCGCAAGTCCGGTCCCTTCACAATCCAACTTCTGACACCAAATGTTACGTTTTTCCCGTGGGTTCTTAACAGAATTACAACTTTGCTATTTTCAACTAATACTCTCTTTATTCACTACCACTGTATACAATTTAACACTCTATACTACTCTTATAACTTTACCACTAATATCTATTCAACACTCAATGATTAACTGAACTGAACTAACTAACCGACTGACTAACATTCGCCTTAGGTCTGCTTATATATAATCTTAAATCTATCACGAATATTCGGGAAGTATTCCGACGCCACTCTATATGATCTCGACGAGGCCATCGAGACAATTCCAGCGATCCTGAAACTTCGCGACCGGCCGGGCGATGAGTCATACAGACAGGGAAGCGAGCGGCACGGCGCACACAGGCGAATTTGATCAAAATGTTGGCC
Source organism: Pissodes strobi (assembly GCA_016904865.1). Lineage (NCBI taxonomy): Eukaryota > Metazoa > Arthropoda > Insecta > Coleoptera > Curculionidae > Pissodes > Pissodes strobi. The sequence goes on along the minus strand of MU187259.1, from coordinate 67,686 downwards.
AATAATATTAAATTGTTTATTTCAAATTGAAATAATTTAAAGTGAAGGAATATGGAAATATTTAACAAAAATTAAGTTTTTAAACATTTTCTACTTCTTACCCCCCCCCCCCCTCTATTGCCTGTTGTCAAAAATTTAACAGGCAACAAAAAGAATAATAAACAAATCATTGAAATTTAAAATTTAGAGCATAATTTTTAATATAATACAAAACTATTTAAATATTTATACATTATTTATATACAGGGTGATTCACGGTAGATGGAACCCTAGGAGTATCTGCAGAACCACTTATTTAAGCTATTTGAAATTTGTTATGTGGCTATTGGACCTCCCCAATGCATATTTTTAAAATATTTTCAAAATCGCAGTGTTGCCAGTTCTATCCGAAACCTATTGCAACTTTGATATTTTAGATAGAATACCCTTTATATTATTTTGTTTTTAGATTCTCCGCAAAATTCTTACTAATTTCAATTATCAGAAGACACACTTGTCTTCAATGGTTTTTGAGGTATAAACAATTGAAAATCGATATTTTCCAACGTTGATGAAAATCTAAACGGTTTTGATTTGGGCGAAACAGTAAACCATAAAAAATTCAGATAAAAAAGTGTAAACCGTTTCGCCCAAATGAAAACCGCTTAGATTTTACAGCCCTTCAAAGTTGGAAAATGCCGATTTTCAATTGTTTATATCTGCAAAACAATTGAAGATATGTGTAAAATGGCGTTGTCGTTTTAAACTATTTTTACCAAAATCTTCTCATAAGCTCTAATGTGTCTGCCAAATTTATAGTAAATCCTAATAATACTTCTTAAATTATGATGGACAAAATAAACGTTATCCGGCCATTTTAATAAAGCCCTCCATTTTGAAATTGTTTGCTTTAAATTTGGGGATTGCAAGCATTAAGATATCTTATAAAATGAGGTATTACTCGACCTCCCTTTCAACTAGAAAAATAATTCAAAATGATAACAATCCACCATTTTGAATAATTTATGTCCGCAATCTTTGATTTTAAAATGATGGATAAACTTTTTTAAAGCTTAATTTGTTGCCCATAAAACGACTTTTTATTTATAAAAATCAATTTAATATCGTTAAGGATATTAAAACATTTATTTTGTGTTTTTAAAAATAAATGTAAACCATTTTTAAAAATTATTTATCGACAAGATCGCAAATTATCGCAGGAAGTAAAGGTTAGATCTATCAATGGACATTTCAAATAAAGATTCTAAGCTAATTTAAACGTGGGGTAAGGAGGGGAAATATACTTTTTCTCCAAAGAAAAAAAAAGTAGATATTTTTATCAATTATGTGAACATCAAATTTTAGGAAAATCAAAAAAGTTCCCCGAAGATATTTAATTCAATGAACATTTTAAGATTCTATTTACCAGCGACAATAGGCTCCATGACGGTTGTTCAAAATTTTCACCAATAACTTAGTGGAAAGTGGAACACAAAATCACTAATCTTTTAATACGCTTTATTAGAATTGACATAATTCTCATGGAACGTTCATTTTGAATTAAAATATTTAGCAGAGCATCAATAATATAAATACATGGGTGATGGATTTTAATACCCAGGTAACTAGTTAATACAATTATATATGGGTAAGCCCATAATTTTGAAGTTGAGATTTTCAATTATTGACCATCTTTTCCCCAAAATTAGCCTGTGTGCGGCGGCGGCTAGTTTTATAGGGTAGCACAAAAACGTTCGGATGGTTGTATAGGCTAGTCGTAACAATATTTTTACAGCCATCAGCCAAGCGAGTGTGAGTCGCTGCATTCATGAGGTGGTGAATACATTGAATAATAATGCAATTGTGACACAACATATAAAATTTCCGGCAAATATTGATGAGTTGCAATAGTTAAGAACAAGGAATATTTTAATTATTTCAACAATAAAAAAATTTTAAAAAACTTTTTTTTTAGATTCAATAGAAAATGTCACTTTCAGGTGCTTGTAAAGCGCCCGCTTCTTAAATATGGATGTTTTTTCATGAACTCCACTAGTAGGTCTTTCCGAGTTTTATTTATTGGCAATGATCGTTTTTTTTAGTGTTTCCTCGGTGGCTTGATCCATATTGAAAAAATGTATTAAAAAAAATAAAATTTTGCAATTAAACCGATAAAATAACAAAATGCAAATTATAAAGCTCAAACAGTTAGGTTTACAGATACAGACGTAGGTTTGTAGGTTGTTAATATACAACAAAAATGTTAAAAAGGTCTAGTAAAATAGTTCCAATATACCACTTAAGTTTGGCAACATCACTATTCGAAAATATGAGAATGCATTCGTTCAAGAATACCGATTAAAGCGACCGAGAGATACCGATCGGTGGTGGGATACTTCCCATGACATAGTGGAACTTTCACATCTCACAACTTGGAGAATAAGGGTCCTGGTGGTCTAGGGGTTTGCATGATTAGCCTTCACTTCGGCGACTCGAGTTCAAACCCCGTCGGTGTTTTAAATTTTTTTTTAAGGTTATATTTCTAAACCGTTTTTTTTCTTGTTTTTGGGTATGTCTTGGGTTAGATTAGGTTAGCACTTGGTTAGTTTCCTTTTCTTGAGCCCCCGTAGCGAGCGGCAGCGAGCGGAGGGCCATTCGAAAAGTGAAATATGCGAAGGAATGTAATGATACTGTCGGAGTATCGTCGAGTGTTTTTTTGAAGGTTTTCATACCAGTTGGTTTAAATGACATTTAATATTAATATCTCGAAGCTGACGATTCCGTGTCAGAATGAAAATATCTAATACTTTTGCAGAAGATGCATCGTTGTTTAGCATATATGGCCGAGTAAGTACAAATATACAAAATTTGGCTGATGCAGCAGATTTCCGATCGGCATGGTAAAATATTTGCAAAAAAAATAGAAGCTGGTTAACTATTCGGTATGTGTGATTAAGCACCCAAAACGAAGGAGTATGTATTTTTTACAAAGCAGGAGTAATAAGGTTTACTAATCTTTGCTACTATGCAGCCAACCATCTGAATTTAAAATGAAATTATTTGTTCCTTGCCTCGATGTTCGTCGTAATAATTGTGTTCAGCGATGATAACCCAAACCATTGTTATAAAGACAATGCCAAAATTAACCGCAAAATGTTCTCGCTCGATTTACTTAACTTCAAGTTGGCTTAAAATAGTGTTCATAGGCCAGCCCAATTTAAAGTCGCTTAGCCAATATCTTTGATTTTTATTATGAAAACGTTCAAAAATTTCCTTAAAAGACGGCATAGCAATTTGTGGATGCTGCCATCGAATTTCTGCAACGCGTATTATTTAATTAGCGACTTTTTTTAGAGGAATTTATTATCCAAATTCTTGAATAGTGTTCTTCTTTTTTTAGCAAACCCTTTCTCTGTCCAGGACTTATCGTATACAGTGTGCTGTTGTTTGTTGTGGTGATTGTCGTATTTATAGTAATTATACAAGAAAAAGGAAGAGCACATTGGGATAAATAAAACCGTTGTTCAACAAACTTATTGCTTGTCCAATAAATTCAAATGTATCTAAAAAAGATGCAAATCCAAGGGATAACATTCATGCAGGTACAGTTGCTGCTACCGGGTAATTTACCATAACAGATTGGTTTCGTATACTTTTTTTCACGAAATGGTTATTGATTTCCACGTTTTCCTCGGAATTATAATCTTGATAAACTAAACATACAAAGGTTGTATAAAATCATTATTATATGAGGCATCCCGTAATATATTTACCTAGGCTATCATTATATATTATATGATATTTGTCAATACATCGGTGTAGTCATGTTAATTAGTTTAAATAGTGTTTTAACACCCCACCTACAATAAAACAGAGGTTTACACAATGAGACGATAATTAAAGTGAGTCAGGTTTTTAAGTATAGAAAGAATAGTCCAGTGGCGTAACATGAAAACTGTTAAAATTATTTCTTAAATGCTTGACCGCTCTGCTGTTGCGTCAGTACTAAACGAATATTTAACGGGAATGATTCGATTACATTAGAGAATAACTTATTACGCTTTTTGCCGACGTTTTGGCAAATTATTCAGCCATCCCCAAGGGCTCCAAAATAAGTGGATTTTGAAAAATATACCTAGTTAAATCTCATGTGAGCATTTAGTTGATTGTGCAAAGCTTGGCGAACTTACTATCGGTAGCTAATATATAAAATCTAGTAAAGTGGGTATCTAATATTTTTAGTATCTTCCGCTCTTTAGCGGCCAAAAAATTGTAAGTTGTTAGAAAACGTTGAGGGAATTTTAGTATACTGACGCCAAATTTATGCCAAAGTTTGCAGAATACTATTTAGATGCTCCCTAATTTCTGCGCATAATCTAAGAGAGAATGTCTAGATGCGACAGGCCGCTGATTTTTACGTAGCTGGTCTGTATATACATTTACATATATTCATAAAATGTATCTAATAATAAATAAATATTTAATAGGAAATTCCAAGCGTGTTTTAATTCTGTCAAATTTCAGACACCAAAGTTATTTAATCTAAAATATTAGTGGCCATAAATAAATCATATCAGCTCGATCTGTTCTCATAATTTATTACTTTCTTTCAAACCCGATATGGGACATAAACGATAAACCGAGAATGGCAGCAGAACGTTTGATCCTTTCAATACAGGAGCCTCCGTGTAAGAATTGCGACAACGTAAATTGACATTTCTCTAATCGAAAATATATTTATATCAGGAGCGCAGAAACGCGAGGAGGTAAATTTCAACTGCTAAAAGTTGTCCTAATTTCATTTGTCAGCGCCCGCTCTAGGGGTGGACAACGCGGACATTTGGCCGGGGCGGCCAATCGAGAGGGCGGCATTTTTTCATAAAATGTCCAATTAATAGAAAAAAATAAATAATGAAATAAAAAAATAATGTATAGGATTAAATTGTAGTTTAATTTTACGACTATCTATCCCCTAACATATGCAGTGATTTAATATTACAGTTTTTAACAATATAATTTTAAACAATATAAACAAGTTTATATTTTTAATATATTATAAAAACAATCCTAGCTTTCTTTCATTTGTCTCCAACTCCTAATACGAATAAAAAGTAAAAATATTAAATGAGGACAAAAATCTTAATTTTAAAATTCTTGACAAGATGGCGAAGGGAAATTATATTATAAAGGATTGTATTCAAAATTTGCCAGGGGTAAATTCTGAGGTAGTTAAGATACCGTCTGATGGGAGGATTCAAGAAATAACAAATAATAACCTGCTTTGCTTCTTCTTCTCGAACTACTGGAGCAAACTGATCGAAAATTGAAGTGAGTCCCGCGAAGTTACGATTTTTGAGAAGCTATAAGTTTTGGAGTGTCCTAACTTGCGATGAAATAAATCGTTGACATTTGCTCTAAAAAGCTAATTTGTCTTTATTAAACCGATGCTGACATTTTTTCAGACATACCGTGACCTGAGGGATATTTCCGATGTACACTACCTGTATACCTGTATACCTGAAATTTCGAAACAATATTTCGTGCTTCTAGATTCATAGTGATAAATTTTTATATTAAAAACAAGTTTATATTTTTAATATATTATAAAAACAATTCTTGCTTTCTATCATTTATGTTTCCAAGTCCTAATAAGAATAAAAATTAAAAAATTAAATGAGGATAAAAATCTTAATTTTAAAATTCTTGGCAAAATGGCGAAGGAAAAATATATTATAAAGGATCTTTTATCCGATCGGACGAAAAACGACACCTTTCCGATGTGATTTCTCACCGCAAAAGTCATGATTCCAGTATATTGCATTTGTAGAATAGAAAATAACTGTCCAGGAATATAACATTCCCGTCCTAGGCCGGGAATGTAACATTGCCGTTCTATTCAAACGCCTTGTTTGTCAGATCTGACGTCTATCAAAAGCAAAAATTTGATATTATGTTGAGTTTAAATTTAAAACACCGTTTTTATTTAGGGTAAGATTTGGCTCTATTTTTATAAGTACGTATTCTAATTAATTTCGATCGGATAAAAAAATAGTATGTGCAACTCGTAGGAAAAGCACATTCCTGGACTCCTGTGTTGCTGTCCAGGAAAGTTTTGCTTTTCCTCCTAGTTACACAATATACTAGTGTTCAAAATTTGCCAGGTTGTAGCGTTGAAAGGACAACATTGTTTAAACAAAAAATTATATTATATCAGGAACGCAGAAACGCCTGGATGTAAATTTTAACTGCAAAATGTTACCGACAAAAACTGTCTTTATATTATATGCATTAAAAAGGTGACAGCTCTCTAAACAAAAGTTGATTTTATGCCAGGAGTCAAAAACGAGAGGATGAAAATTTCAACTGCTAGATTTTACTGTCACAAGCTTTCCTAAGATTATCGGTACCATTAAAACAATCAGATCTCAGATCTCTGTAATTGAAAATTCGTCTCATATCAGCAGTGTAGAAGCCTTGGGAAGCAAATTCCAACTGGGAAATTTTACCGACAAAAACTGCCCTTAAAAAGATAACATTTCTCTAAATGAAAATGAATAATATATCAGGAGCGCAGAAGAGCGACGAGATAAATTTCAACTGCTTATATTTACCCCTAAAAACTGTCGTAATATGATACTGATAGCATTAAAAAGATGAAATTTCTCTAAACGAAAATGTATTATACCGGGATCGTAGAAATGCAAGGAGGTCAATTTCAACCGCTAAATTTTACCCTCACAGACTGTTAATGTTAATATTGCTGGTATCATTAAATAGATGACATTTCTCATAAATGTGACGAGGTAAATTTCAACTACTAAATTTTACCGTCACAACCTGTCCTAATATTATTTGTATCATTAACATGACATTTCTCAAAGCGAAAATCTATATAATACATCAGGAGCGCAGAAAGAAGGTAAATTTCATCTGCTAAATTTTACCGTCATGAACTGTTCTATTATTATTGGTATCATTAAAGAGATGACATTTCTCAAAGCGTTCTAATATCATTTGTATCATTGATAAGATGACATTTTTCTAAGCTAAAATTAATGTTATACCAGGAGCGCAGAGACGCAAAAAGATACATTTTAACTGAACCGCCAAAATATTGAACTGAGAAATTTTTCCACCAAAAATTGTCCTAATATTATATGTAGCATTAAAAAGTTGGCATTTCTCTAAACGAAAATGAATAATATATCACGAGCGCAGAAGAGCGACGCGATAGGGCGAAAGATGAATTTTCTCTAAATGAAAATTTATATTACACCAGAAGCGCAGAGGTGCGATAAGGTAGATTTTATCTGAGATATTTTACCGCCAAAAACTGCTCTAATATCATTTGTCTCATTTAAAATATGACATTTACCTAAGGTAAAACTCATCTTATACGAGGAGCGCAGAAATGCGAGGAGGTAAATTTCAGCTGCTTAATTTTGCCGTCATAAACTGTCCTAATATTATTGGTATCATTAAAGAGATGACATTTCTCAAAGCGTTCTAATATCATTTATATCATTAATAAGATGACATTTTTCTAAGCTAAAATTCATTTTATACCAGGAGCGCAGAGATGCAAAAAGGTAGATATTAACTGAACCGCCAAAAAAATGAACTGAGAAATTTTACCACCAAAAATTGTTCTAATATTATTTGTAGCATTAAAAAGTTGGCATTTCTCTAAACGAAAATGAATAATAAATATATCAGGAGCGCTGAAGAGCGACGAGATACCGCTAAAGATGAATTTTCTCTAAGAAAATATATATTAAACCAGGAGCCCAGAGGTGTGAGAAGGTAGATTTTATCTGAGATAATTTATCTCCAAAAACTGCTCTAATACCATTTGTATCATTTAAAATATGACATTTACCTAAGCTAAAACTCATTTTATACCAGGAGCGCAGAAATGCGAGGAGGTAAATTTCAATTGCTTAATTTTGCCGTCATAAACTGTCCTAATATTTAAAGCGATGGTATTTCTCAAAGCATTCTAATATCATTTGTATTATTAGTAATATGATATTTTTCTAAGCTAACATTCATTTTATACCAAAAACTTCTCTAATATCATTTGTATCATTTAAAATATGACATGTACCTAAGCTAAAACTCATTTTATACCAGGAGCGCAGAGATGCAAAAAGGTAGATATTAACTGAACCGCCAAAAAAATTATCTGAGAAATTTTACCACCAAAAATTGTCCTAATATTATTTGTAGCATTAAAAAGTTGGCATTTCTCTAAACGAAAATGAATAATATATCAGGAGCGCAGAAGAGGAAGGAAATACCGCTAAAGATGAATTTTCTCTAAATGAAAATATATATTACACCAGGAGCGCAGAGGTGTGAGAAGGTAGATTTTTAGCTGAGATATTTTATCTCCAAAAACTGCTTAATATCATTTGAATCATTTAAAATATGACATTTACCTAAGCTAAAACTCATTTT
>MU187259.1:38255-59237 GCA_016904865.1 Pissodes strobi | reverse complement strand
AACGAAAATGAATAATATATCAGGAGCGCAGAAGAGCGACGCTAAAGATGAATTTTCTCTAAATGAAAATATATATTAAACCAGGAGCCCAGAGGTGTGAGAAGGTAGATTTTATCTGAGATAATTTATCTCCAAAAACTGCTCTAATACCATTAGTATCATTTAAAATATGACATTTACCTAAGCTAAAACTCATTTTTTACCAGGAGCGCAGAAATGCGAGGAGGTAAATTTCAAATGCTAAATTTTCCCGCCATAAACTGACCCAATATTATTGGTATCATTAAAGAGATGACATTTCTCGAAGCGTTCTAATATCATTTGTATCATTAATAAGATGACATTTTTCTAAGCTAAAATTCATTTTATGCCAGGAGCGCAGAGACGCAAAAAGGTAGATATTAACTGAACCGCCAAAAAATTGAACTGAGAAATTTTACCACCAAAAATTGTCCCAATATTATTTTGTAGCATTAAAAAGTTGGCATTTTCCTAAACGAAAATGAATAATATATTAGGATCGCAGAATGGCGACGAGATACCGCTAAAAATGAATTTTCTCTAAATGAAAATATATATTACACCAGGAGCGCAGAGGTGCGAGAAGGTAGATTTTATCTCAGATATTTTAGCTCTAAAAACTGCTCTAATATCATTTGTATCATTTAAAATATGACATTTACCTAAGCTAAAACTCATCTTATACCAGAAGCGCAGAAATGCAAGGGGGTAAATTTCATGTGCTAAATTTTACCGTCATAAACTGTCCTAATATTAGTGGTATCATTAAAAGTATGACATTTCTCGAAGCGAAAATTCATTTTATGCCCCAGGAGCACAGATGCGCGAGAAGGGATATTTTAATTGAGAAATTTCACGGCCAAAAACTGTTCTAATATCAATAGACATTTCTCTAAACAAATATTAATAATATATCAGGAGAGCGACGAGATAAACTTCAACCTCTAACTTTTACTTCCAAAAACTATCCTAATAATATTGATAATATTAAAAAGATGAAATTTCTCTAAACGAAAATTTATGTTATACCAGGAGCGCAGAAATACGAGGAGGTAAATTTCAACTGCTAAATTTTACCACCAAAAATTGTCCTAATATTATTTGTAGCATTAAAAAGATGAAATTTCTCAAAGCGAAAATTAATTTTATACTGGGAGCGCAGGAGGGCGAGAGGGCAATTTTATCTGAGAAATGTTTCCGCCAGAAACTATTTTAATGTTATTTGTGTCAACATAAAGATGACATTTCTCTAGGCTAAAATTCATTTTATACCAGGAGTGCAGAAATGCGAGGAGGTAAATTTCAACTGCTAAATTTTACCGTCTCAAACTGTCCTAATATTATTGGTATCATTGAAAAGACGACACTTCTCAAAGCGAAAATAATTTATATTATACCAGGAGCGCAGGAATGCGTGGAGGTAAATTTCATCTGCCAAATTTTGCCGTCACGAACTGTCCTAATATTATTGGTATCATTAAAAAGATGACATTTCTCAAAGCGAAATTTCATTTTATACCAGGGGCGCAGAAGCGCTAATTGAACTGCCAAGAACTGTCCTAATAGTATTTACATGGAAGACATTTCTCAAAACGAAAATCTATTCTAAACCAGGAGCGCAGAAGCACGAGAAGGTAGATTATAACTGAGCATTTTTACCGCCAAAAATTGTTCTAATATTATTCGTATCATTAAAAAGATGACATTTCTCTAAGCTAAAATTATTTTATACCAGAAGCGCAGAAGCATGAATAAAATAATCAGATTTCTTGTAGCGGAAATTCAGAGAAATGTTACCACCAAAAGTTGTTTACTAATTATTAGTACCATTAATAGGATCAGATCTATTTAAGCGAGAACTCGGGAACTTTAAAATTAAAATGCTTTGCTGCTTCTCTTGATGTTGATTGGCATCTGGGACTGACGAGAACTCTGTTTACAGCACAAAATTATCCCACTATGTTCCCATGCCACCTAGAAACAGTCTGCAAACTACTCATTTAGGGAGTAGTAAGCCTTTTCAATGAGAACCTTCTTTAGCCTTCTTTTAAATTCAGAAAGGCATGTAGACCCCCTTGCGCTTTAAGGAAGGTGATTAAATAATATGAATACCCTCGTAAAATATAGACTTCCTTGTCAAGCTGGAAGATGGTTGGGGAAGTCTAAGTATATTTTGATTCCTGCTTGGGTACCTAGTATTATTCACCAAAAATTTATCTCGATTTTTAAAGATAAGGCAAGCAGTCTCATGAATATATAAGCAAGGAACAGTCATTATTTTCTCACGAAGAAATAGAGGGCGACATGAAACAAGAGGTCTAGCCTTACAAATATACCGGATAGCTCTTTTTTGAATAATTAGCAGCATTTGTAATAGATAACTACTTGCCTTTCCCCAGAAAGGTATTCCATAACGAAGATGCGATTCAAACAGAGCAAAATAGACCATCCTGCCAACATCTGACCCAAGCTCCTGAACAGCCACCCTCATTGCAAAGCAGGCAGAAGAAGAAGTTTATTGGCTAGGGTCTTGATATGAGTATCGAACTTGAGATTATTATCTATGATAATGCCAAGGAATTTGCTTTCACATGCAATTGGAGAGTTACTTACTGATACATTCATTGAATTGCCCTTGAAGGATATAAGTTTTGACTTTGTAGGATTTAAAGTCAACTGATTGGAATCGCACCATAATTTCATTCTCTCAAGATCCTGCAATATGATTCTATGAAATGAAGTAATATAGGATCCTGACCATGCCACAAAATGGATGTATTATCCGCAAAGATGGTGAATTGACCACTAATCCGAAGCCCTGCAAAATCATTCATGTAAAGCAGAAACAAAATAGGACCCAAAACTGAGCCCTGAGGAACACCCCATCCAATGAATTGATAATCAGAGCATGCAGGCCCTATCATGACACGCTGGCGACCACCCGTAAGGAAAGAAGAAAGCCAGGACAAAGTCTGACCTCTAAAGTCGTAACGTTCGAGCTTCTGAAGTAGGATATCTGGGCTGACGCAATTAAAAGCCTTTGACAGGTCACAAAAGACAACAGCAGAAGCTCCACCCTCATTCATTTGAGTGTATAATTGCTGTAGTAGATGATACACAGCTTCATTGGTACTGACTTTGTCCCGGAAACCAAATTGATGTTTGCTTAGAATCCGGTTTGAATAAATAAAGGAAAGCATACGTGTCTTTACCAGCTTTTCAATGACTTTTGATAAAGTCATTGATTAAGCCGGAAGCCCACACTATCTGAAATAAAATCGGGTCTTGTGACATATTATAGGTATCTACGATTTCGGGTTTTTTTTTCACTAGAAAGAGGATGTCCTATAGAGTAGTTTAAGCCGAAAAAAATCGGAGGATCCCCCACATTTGAGCCGAAAAAAGCCCCCAAAGTTCCAGTTTTGAGGTTAATTGTAGAATTGTAGAACGACGAACTTCCTCTACTACTTTCCCGGGTGTGACGTGAAAATAAGGAAATTTTAGCAACTGGTCGCCATAATATACTTGATTTGTGCATATTTCATTTAGTAATTTTTTTTTTAATTCCACTAGTATTTCAATTCGCGCATGGCCCTCCGCTCGCTTCGCTCAAGAAAAGAAAACTAACCAAGTGCTAACCCAAACTAACCCAAGGCATACCCAATTTAACCTCAAAACTGGAACTTTGGGGGCATTTTTTCGGCTTAAATGTGGCGGATCCTCCGATTTTTTTGGCTTAGCCTACTCTATAGAACACCCCCTTTCTAATGAAAAAAAATCGCGAAATCGTAGATACCTATATGTCACAAGACCTATAAAATCACCTAGGATTTCTTGTTAGTTTGTGTTTGTTTCCTATATTTACTACATGTTCTTACTGTTGACTGAAAATGTTCCCTCTTTAATAATAACCTATTATTACCGTTCGTATTACCTCCGCCACTGGACGGGATGCATCCATCCTACACCAAGGCAACAACAGAAACAAGACGCGACCACAGTTCGGTTTGTTTTACGTCAGTCTTGCTAATGGAGCGTTCATTATTTTAAACGTAAGTCGCCTGACATTTGATGTATATCTACTTTAACTTGAGTTTGCTTGTTTATTTACTCTGGTTTTACTGTTAGTTTTAATTGAGTGTAGCATAAAGAGAATAAGTGCGTATGTTTTGAGTTATTGTGCCTGTGGTATGGTAGTGTTTAGGTGTTTTTTTGGCACATTAATAGATAAAACAAACAGAAAATCGAAATTACATACTTGGAGGCAAGGATTGGATAATATAGGTATGTTTCATGATTTATATATTAATTACCATCTACTACATTCTGTTGAATACTTTATAATCGTCGGTCAACGCACTGTTTAGAAGAAATTCTGAAATCTGAAGGTAGCGAATTAGCGATAGTGAAGCGGAGGTCACACATATAAAAAAACAATCATAATAGCACAACTTGGCAACATCGGTTCATACTCGGATTATAGTTGCAGTAACGTATGACTTAAGAAGTAACCGTAGCCGTAAACTTAAACAGTATAGTATAGTAGGTTTTCTCATTTTGTGCTATTGCTGCTCAAAAATTTTACCTACTTTCAAATTTTTTTTTTTATATATTATACGTTTTTGTTTAAATATAACTAGGGAACCTATTTTATTTATTACGTCAAAAACTATATAGGTAGCCATAGGGAGTTTTTATTAGGATTAGGAACTAAAAAACAGATTTTTATGTAGATAATTATAAATATTTTTATAAATCATTTGTTTAACTTATTGCAAAACTTTAAAAAATAATTAACAGAAAAAGCTAAGAATACTATTAAAAATGAAAACAAACATTTTTAAAACTTAGAGTAGATACACATAAAAGAATAAACATTACAAGAAACATTATAAATTTTTTATTTATTTAATCACTTATTTCTAAATGAGTATTTGTACACATTGGCACATCTTAAAAGATCATTTTTTGTTGGGAACTCAAAAGATCCTGGAGCAGGTGTTTGCTGCCATCCTGCTCAAAAATTTCAATGTATGTAGGTACCTAACTGGCAAATCTATTTCCCTGAAATTTTTTTGTGGAAGCGCGGAATCCCTTGGTTGATTTTTACCCTCGAACTCTATTTGTCGAGACCTAATAGATCGGCATTTTTGCCCTATATGACGACAATTATTGTAAAAAAAACGCATAAAATACCAATTTTCATCTTTTCGGGCCGTGACGTAACTGCAGAAAGCTCCAATGGAAACTCAGCATTAGTTCGTAGTTTTAAACGCTCTGTATTCTTCGATCAATTTTCAAGCTCTTTACTAAAATAAAATCCGAATTGGAAAATCTAGGGAAAATGTTTTAATTGTCTAAGGCTAGTTTCACACGGAGCAATTTATTCGTGAATCAGTTCACGAATTTTTTCATGAATTAGCATTGGCTTTAGATGGGCCATGAACTTCACCAGCGTTGCCAGAAGTGAAATATTATCGCGCAGTGCTACCAAAATTAGCAGATTTATCAGAAAATTATGTTACAAATTAAAATATCTAAAAATAATGCCAAAAATATGTTTTTATAGGATGTGCCTTTTTGTACTTTTTAGCTTTTTTTTTGTATTTCAATAAGATAGTAAAATACTTATACCAAGACTTATACCAATTAAAACGTATTTACTATGAATGTAATCAAATAAACTAACACTTATTAACAAATCATTCAAAGAGCATAAAGTAACTAACAAAAAATATGAAATCACTCAAAAAAGAAACTGTAAACTCTAATATAAATAAAACATCACTTGTACAACATAAAAAAAAAACCTTTGGTACTTAGCGCATAAGTAAGTATAATGTAATGTATAAACTATAAACACAATAAACACAGAACTGAAATACTAAAAGAAGCAATTATTAAAATTACTACAACGTTATACTAAAACGTAAAACTGAAACAAAAAACGCCTAAGATAAGATGATAACAACAATAACAACCTCTGAACCACTGTCAACGTGCTAACCAACGCAGATGCAGAAGAAAACTAGGAATTTTATTTTTAATGATTTTTTTTTCTATTGGTAACATTGGATCGCGCAAGCTTGAAATTTATTTACTGAATTAAAAAATAGGTATAAAAAAATTTAGATGATCATCTTGAAAGTTTGCTTTTTATTTCAAAAGTATTACTTAATACCAAGGGTTGTTTCACTCATTAAAATTTGTACACCTACTGCATTTGACTGCATTGATTGCATTAGATAATGCATTGATTGCATGAAAGATGATAGTTGACTGCACCGACTTTACCTTGGTTTTGCCTCCTGCATGGGACTGCAAGACAATGTAAATAAAGCAGTGGACTGTAGGGAGTGTTCCATTTTTGTGCTTATAGCTAATATTTCTGATAGTTAGAGAGCTTATAACGAATTTATAGTGTTTGATTTAATGGTCAATTTTGTACGGTGGTACCTCAACGATTAACGATACTAAAACAGAGCTTTATCCACAATACCGAAACAGAATATGTGCACTCGCAGTCTTAATCATCTCCTGATGATGCTAACATGGTTAGCGAAACGCGCGTCGAGTGCAAAAATTCTGTTTCGGTATTGTGGATAAAGCTCTGTTTTAGTGCATGTTGCCGAAGGTTCCAAACCCTAACATAGGTGATTAACGATAGATAAATTGGAAACCGAGTTCTAAATATTATCGAATATTATACTCGTATAATTATTATTATGTACAAAGTAAGTTAAACTGAACACAATTAGAAGAAAATATACACGGTCTCCCATTTAAGAAAACCTAAGTTTAGTCTATACATGGGGGGGCTAACGAAAACTGTACACCTCGATTTTCCGGCTTTAAAATGAAAATCTGAAAAAACGCTTGCACCCGTCGATTTCTGATTCGAGGGAGACACTTGTGAATATTTTCAACCTTGTCACTTCAACCCCTAGGTATAATGAGTTTCACCCCTAAAATTTTAAATGGAAAAGGGGATCGCCTGATACCTCATTTTAAAATCTCTTTTTAACTCTGTTTTTGTCCCTCAAAAAAGAGCTATTAGGTATGTTGGTCGCATAGGCCCAAGAGAAACATGTAGGCGTTTATTCAGGGACTTGAAGATATTGACATTGTGCTGTCTATTTATAGTGGAAACTTGCTGCCTAATATATAAAAAAATTAAGATGTATCTGGCCAATTTTGGCTCTAAAAGACACTATAATATCAGACAAAATAGTAATATCCCAATGCCCATTCCTAGAAGCGAATTAACCAGGAACTCCCTAATTTATTTAAGCATTAAAATATTTAACCATCTACCAGATCATATAAAAACTGCAAGAACACTTATAAGTTTTAAGGGATCAATGGGATCACTCCTAAAAAGTAGGGCATTTTATAGGTTGGAAGAGTATTTTGCAGATGGCTGGGAGTAAACTCTGTCGCTTTTTTTTCTGTTTTATTTTATTTATTATATACAGTTTAGGTGTCCGTTTAATTGATGAATTTGTGCATGTATATTGCTTGTTTCAAACAAAATTTTCTTTTTTTTTTATTCTTTTTGTGCTTTTCCACGATTTAACCTTTAACCTTTTGTTTTTATGTTCTTAATTTTAACTTTTATTTGTAACATTTTATTTTCTACATTAACTACATACTTATCTAATTTAATAAGCTTTGTCTACAAATACTATGTATTTATGATAATAAAGCATGTCTGAATCTGAATCATTATTACAACTGCCGAGTTTGATGACTCTACTCTTATTCTCAAAATTATGGAAAAGTGTTACTTCTTCATTAATAATTAATTAACTATAAGAGCTAGCGACTATTTTTACAAAGTTGGTAGATGTAATGAGGGTCAAAGGGCCTTCAAAATCAAGTATTACTCAAGCCTTTTAATTGGGGTGAGTTTCACCCCTACATTTTTAATATGGTCCTGGATATTGAGCAATACCAAATTTCGAAGGTCAGTTGACCCTGATTACATCTGCTAACTTTGTAGTCCCTGCTCTTATTCATTAAGTAACATATATACTTTTTCTATATTTTGACAAGGTCTCACATCAACAGCGATGAGAGTAGAGACGTCAAACTAGGAAGTTATAATAGGGGTTAGAGCCGGAAAATCGGGGTGTAAAGTTTTCGTTGGCCCACCCTGTATATCGAACATTATAGATTTTAGGAAAAAACTGAGCCCGCCATTGAATTCTACGTTAAAATATTTATAAGATACAGTTTTTGCCTTTTCAATATAAATAACCATTCCCAAAATACGAGATAGGTATGCCCTAAAAGTGCAACTTTTCAATTCCTCCCTGTACCTCAAAAACGAAAGTGGCTATAAAAATCTGTTTAAGGTATCTTTCCTTTCACAAAAAAGTAGCAACGTGTCGCGAAAACCGCATCCGCAAATACAACGAAATCCGAATACCCTGTACAAAGAAAGTCCAGGAGAGCTTCGGTTCCCAATTTATTTATCGTAAAGGTACCACGGTCACCGTGCGAAATTGTAGATTAAACCAAACACCGAAAATTTATTATGAGCTCTTGACTATAATGTGGTAATTGTTACACAAAAATCATTAACCATCCAATCAAAACTATGCCTGAGCACAAATTCTACATGGATTTTATTACATACCTTTTTCCGGTTTTTATATTATATCTGTGTCAATAGGGACACCAAACCAAACCACAACCTCACAAAACCGCTTTAAAGTTTCTATGTGTACCCAAATGAAATCCAAGTGATGCTGCTTTATAAGCAATATCTGACAATATTATTCCCCTAACTCTTTTATTTACCCATGTCATTGTTTATTTTCTTATAAAGACAATGCCCATGTCATCGAATATTAACTAAAGACTTAAGTAATAAACTGTGCCCATGTCTATACGGTCCCGTGAATACTTTCAATAGGTTTTTAGTGTATTGGTCAGATCCTGTGCTTGCGAAACGGCGCGTGGCGCCGGCCGCCGGAGTTCGATTCCCGTCGATGACAAGACGTCTTACTTATTTTTTTTAAGGTTATGTTTGTTTCTTTTTTTAAATTTGGGTTAGTTCAGGTTAGCCCTATTTGGTTGAGCCCCGGAACGAGCGAAGCGAGCGGAGGGCGCCATGTTAAGTTAACAGTACTCTTTTAAATTCTCGCCTCCCTTGATACAGTCATACACATACTCCCAATAATAACATTTAGCCCCTGCCACATCAAAATTACAACAAATAATGTGCAAATAAAGAACACAAAATTCAAAATAAAAAAGTTGCGGGAATAATGCGTGCGCGCGCACTAAGGTTCATTTGTGTAGCTTGCTATGTCCATTCATGTGACAAGATTGAACAAGATTGCACGCTCGACTTCACGCGACTGCATACGATTTTTCGCGACTGTACATGGAATGTACGTTACTGCGTGTGAATGCACCAATGACTGCATGGCACTGCAAGTAAATCATAACGACTTTATTATGACTGCATGCATTGCATTTGACTGCATGGGACTGAATGGACTGTATGTGGGACTGTAACACGAATGTATCAGATTTGTACACCTACTGCATGAGTGAAACACCCCTTGCTTAATACTTATTAAAAATTTGTAACTTGTGTTATAAATATCGATTGTTACATATTCTACTGTTTTATAAGGAAAATTATGTTACATTTCGATAATTATCTTACATCTGACAACGCTGAACTTCACAAATGTTTTGTCTTGTCAGTTCAAATTCATCACATCAGTGCCACCAACACATAACAATTTTTAAGTTATATGGTGAGAATTTGTTTTTGTGTGCGTCTTGTACAAATTATTATTTAAAATATTTAAATATAAACAATGTGGTATTTTAAAAATACGAACAAATAGTTAATATCGACTACTTAACACAAATATAATTTATAACCTCACATTATTTTTCTTTTTGTGATTGGCACTTCTGAATTCACGGCAAAATTGACGAAAAATAAAAATAGATGTTCTATTTTTACGTGAATAAATTCGCGAGGAATTTCAGGGAAGATTTCACGTGAATTTATTGTTGTAATAATATATAATAATATAATATAAATCGAGGATAAAATATTATTAAAAAAAAAATCAATTTTCTTTGCGAAGTGACATCACGAATTAATTCATGAATAAATTGCCCGTGTAAAATTAGCCTAAGAAGAACACAAATCAAAAAGGACGCTGAATGAATTGGATCTTATAGATTGGGATTGCTGTACAAATAGAGCTTCCAAAAGTCAATTTTCGAAAGGTTTGGGTTAAATTGACTCAAAATAGCGTAAAGGCACTACACCGAATCAAATCTGAATAAAATAAACGCAAGGAATTGAATAAAAGCTAAAAAGCAAACCGAAAACGTATCGATTAAACACAAACTTGACAACGGCGGGCGCCACTTCACTTGGCCGCAAAACGGCAACAAAAAAGCAGCTCAGTTTGCTTTGAATTCTCAACGTTGCCAAGTTTCTTCAGATGCGCAACTGAATTTGATTATGTTGAATACAGTGAATGTTATTTACATAGGGTGTACAAGAAGTTAAAAAGTTTCGATTTCAAAGCTTTGTGCCTTATTTTTTAATGAATGAAGACTATAAAAATATCTGCTTATTCAGCAAAGTCTAGCAATTATTATATTAAAATTCTGTCTGTTAATTTTTTAATGAGTAGAAAGGAATTTTTATCTTCGGATTAAAAATTGTTTGTTTCGTGGCTTGTACAGGAGTCGGAAAAAACGGAATATTTAAGTTTAGTTTAGATTAGGCAATAATTTATTATTGAGCTATAATAGATCTGCAATACAAAGGAAGCGAACTACCGCTGCCTGTTGTATTGTTAAAGTCGTCGCAATAAAGATAATTTGACACGTTTTATATTATTTACGCCATCAAATTTTTATGACTGGCTCGTCAAATTAATTAATATTTTAGGACCAGCTTATGTCACCCATCGAATTGAAACACTTGCCGTCATATCGAAGCGAAGTGAAGTAAGAAATTCAGGTTGTACCTACAAGCCAACAAAAATTACAACAATATTCTGTGATTACCAAACCAGAATTTTCTCAAGGCGAATAAGCAAGCACAACTTTATACGCAGTTGTTTGCTTAGTAATATTGGGTCCGTATATAGATATTTACTATAGCGA
Organism: Pissodes strobi; assembly: GCA_016904865.1. NCBI lineage: Eukaryota > Metazoa > Arthropoda > Insecta > Coleoptera > Curculionidae > Pissodes > Pissodes strobi. The sequence goes on along the minus strand of MU187259.1, from coordinate 48,059 downwards.
AGTGTTACGTCTTGGAATAACGTGAAAAAGGTGATTTGAAGATGGTTTGCTGTTGGCTGTGTGACGCGTAAGTACAGATCCAGAGATTCTTGATATTAAGAGATATCTACAAGTTTTATATTTCAGTTTTTAGTTACTAAATGTACGCGGTTAAACCTTCTAAACGTTTATTCTCATTAGAATTCTATTGGTTTCCATCGAGCTTGCCCCGTTCTGAACCAATGACCCGGGAGAATGTTCTCAATTAATTTCAATCTCGTCGCATACCGATCTTGCGGAAGTCTTCAATTGAAACAAAGCACAGCCTCAACACAATCAATGCATAGGTATAAACGTGCAAAATACAAGCTTCACATAGTTTTATGATATTATTGTTAAATCCACATCGCCAGGACAACATAGCAGTTGGATTTTACCAAATGGACTTTTTTTGATAATCTTTTAACAACCTGATCATATCCCACATTCGATAAAATTCACCACTTTTTGCGGAAATTTGCAGAGAATGGCAACGCTAAATCTGACAATATAATTTATAGTCTAAGTGTAGCTTCACACGAGTCCGACATCGGAAATCCGACGTCGGATATCCGCTTATATCTAATTTTTATGCCTCTCCGATTAGAAACCGGTTTGAATATTGCTTATTATTGAAAAGTGTTTTAGTTTCGTTTGTTCCGTCGACCATGGATCATCAACGCATAATTGCACTAGCGATTCGATTCTATATCGCAGGATTCGCCATAAAAAAAAGGCAAGGGATTTATTGGGTGCATCCAATTAATTTAAAAAGAGAACAACTAGGAACTTTTTATACATTGTTTGAAGACCTGCAAGACAACGGGGAGAAGTTTTTCAATTATTTCCGTATGTCAGTTTCTTCTTTTGATGAGCTGCAAGCTGTCAACCATTTATCTTTATATTGTTACGTTTTTTCCGTGGGTTCTGAACGAAATTACAACTTTCACTATTTCAAACATACTTTCTTTATTCTCTACCACTGTATATAATTGAACACACTAAACTACTATTTTAACTTTACAACTAATAGTTCTTTACAATTCAACACTCAGTGATTAACTAACTAACTATCCTTCGCCTTAGGTCTGCTCCTTATATATACAATCTCAAATCTATCACGAATACTCGAGAAGTATTCTGAGGTCACTCTATATGATTATCGACCAGGCCATCGCGATAATTCCAGCGTTAATGAATATTCGCGGCCGGCGGGCGATGACTCATACATAGACACGATACGCTGCAAGGCCAATTCTATAGGGTAGCACAAACACGTCAGATGGTCTTGACATTGCCTCCCTCTTAAACCTGATCGTCCCGATCAGATATTTCATATCCGTGATATGCTTTCAGCCTGTCGAGGTGGACAACTTTCAGTTTGCTTCTGGGGCTACGCTGAATTCTATACACTACGTCATTAATTCTTTTGATGACTGTATAGGGCCCTTCCCATACTGGCGTTAGCTTGGGAGATCTTCCTTTCTTCCTTTGCGGATTATATATCCAGATTTTATCGTTCATCTGAAATCCCATAGAATTAGCTTCGAGATCATATCGTGTCTTCATTCTCACTGGCTTTTTCCGTGTTTTCTCTAACTAACTCATGGATGTATAGTAACTTTTCCTTAAGGGAGTCCGCGTAATCTTGAATTTCCATATCCTGGTTGTCTGGCATGGCGTTCCGAATAATAGGTCGCATGGTAAACGGAGTTCTCTTCCAAATAAAACCATGGCTGGTGTTAATCCTGTCGTGTCATGGACTGCTGATCTATAGGCCATTAAAAATAGTGGTATGTGTTGGTCCCAATCCTTCTGATGTTCATCTACGACCTTTGACAAATGTTCTTCAATGGTCTTGTTAACCCTGTCAACCATGCCGTCTGATTGTGGATGTAAGGCGGTAGTCCGTGTTTTGTGGATGTTGAGTAAATCACAGACTTTCTGGAAAACCTTGGATTCGAAGTTGCGTCCTTGATCTGAGTGCAGCTCTAATGGAACACCAAATCTGCTGAATAGGTTATTCACGAGGACCTCTGCTATGGTAACAGCTTCTTGATTGGGGATCGAAAATACTTCAGGCCATTTACTGAAGTCAATTGCCACTAAAATGTACTTGTTACCATTATTTGTTTCTGGAAAAGGGCCAGCTACGTCAATGGCGATACGTTCAAACGGTAGGCCCACATTATACTGTTTCATTTTTTCCCCAGATCTTGCTTGGGGCCCTTGACTTGCGGCACAGGTTGAGCACTGCCGACACCACGATTTCACATCCTGGCAGTAGTTGACCCAGTAAAATATGTCGCGGATCTTGCCAATCGTTTTGTTCACTCCGAGGTGAGCACCAAACTTTCCATTATGAACTTCTTCCAGGACTGCTGATATCTTCTTCCTTGGTACCACTTACTGTGTCTTCACTACTTTTCCATCGGCGCTTTCCCAGGCTCGTTTAAGAAGTCCATTTTCCACCACCAAGGAGTCCCACTGAGCCCACAGAGTTTTAAAAGCAAATCCTTTAGTTAATATCTCTCTCCAACTTGATCTTGGCTGATGTTCTTCTTTAGCTTTTAGCAATAGTGCTATTTCACTATCCTCCAGCTGATCCTTTTTAAGCTGCTCGGTGGTCCATTGCTGATCAACCTCAAATTTCATTTACCTAATAGGAGTAATTCCTTCTCGTTGATCTATTCTTTAACAATGCTCACAATTATCCTCACATGGCCTTCTGGATAAAGCATCTGCATTATTATGTAATCTTCCTGCCCTGTGCTTAACCTTAAAGTTATATTGTTGTAACTTTTCAAGCCATCTGGCTACCTGCCCTTCAGGCTGTTTCATATCCAAAAGCCATTTAAGTGCTGCATGATCAGTCCTTATCAGAAATTCTTGTCCATACAGATATTGATGGAAATGCTCAACAGACCGTACTATTGCCGAAAGCTCTTTTCGGGTTACACAGTAGTTACGTTCAGGTTTCGAAAGTGTTCGACTGTAGTATTCGATAACTCGTTCTTCTCCTGCTTGTACTTGCGATAAAACCGCTCCGATGCCGGTGTTGCTTGCGTCTGTGACCAACACAAATTCACCCTTTTGTTCCGGATATCCCAATATTGGACTAGAACATAGAGCGGCTTTTAATTTCCGGAACGCAATCACAGTTATGATCCCAGTTATAATTTGCTCTTTCTTCAGTGATCTTATGTAGAGGTGCAGCTATATTTGCGAATCCGTCCACAAATCTTCTATAATAAGTATATATAATCCAAGGAAGCTCCGCAGTTCGTGCTTGTCGCGAGGACGAGGCCAGTCTTTGATTGCTGTAATCTTTCGTTGATCGGTTTGGATTCCCTCTGATGACACGACATGTCCGGAAATTCAACTTTTTGTTGGAAAAGAAAACATTTCTTTGGATTCAGTAAGAGCTGAGCATTCTTGATTCTAGTAAGAACTTCATGCAGGTTTTTCCCATTACCATTATATCATCAATATAGACCAGGCGTGTCTTCCAAGTAAGGCCTCGTAGAACAACTTCCATAAGACGCTCAAAAGTAGCAGGGGCATTGCATAGTCCTAAGGGCATAACTCTAAACTGATATAAACCACTTCCGGTAGAAAAGGCGGTCTTTTCCTTATCTTGTTCGTCAATGCCTACTTGCCAGTAGCCGCTCTTTAAGTCGAGTGTTGAAAACCAATGAGATCCTGCTAGTGTCGTTAACGTGTCATCTATTCTGGGAAGTGGATAGCTGTCCTTCTTGGTGACGTCATTGGGTTTTCTATAGTCCACGCAGAATCTGGTAGTCCCATCCTTCTTGGCGACTAAAACAACAGGGCTTGATGACTCTTCAATAATTCTATCATCAAGCATTTTGTTGACTAATGTGGTAACCTCTTTCTGCTTCGTCACTGGTAGCCTCCGAGGATGCTGCCATATGGGGTGAGCACTTCCAGTGTCGATTTTATGTTTTATGATGTTCGTTCTTCCAGTATTGCCATTTTTCCTTTCAAAGGCTGTGCTCTGCTCTTTGATAAATTGTGTAGTTCTCTTCAGTTCTTCGGAAGCCAGATGATGCCACGACTTCTGGAAATGTTCTAGGACTTCCTTAGGTGATGTCGAGGGTGTTACTTCTGACTGCGTTTCGCAACTGGTTACCCACTGCACCGGCTCGCAGGTGGCTATCACATCTCCTTTATTGATTTTGATGGAATTGAATGAAATATTTGCTATCCTTATTGGTATTTCGCCGTTAGTTCTGACTAGTGCTTTGCCTACGAGGTATTTGCAAGGCAAATCGTGGTGTTGGATAAGTCCGATGCAGCCTCCAAAATACTTCTCCAATTTCCCAGAAATTACCTGCTCGGTATTTCCCCTTATTCTGACAGTACATGCCGCCACTACTTTAGTCGGAGTACCATCGTCTGTTTTGGTAGGGATGAACTCTTCGGTGCCAAACTTCAGAAGATTAAGCTTGTTGTCAAAAGAGAATCCATGTTGGCCAATGAGATCCATTCCCAAAATAAATTCGTTTTCGATGTCGGCTACTAACACTGTGTGGTGTAATTTAATTCTTCCAAGTTGAAGTTCAATATCCATTTTCCCCAAGTACTTCAGCTGTCTCACCGGTAACCGTACGTAAAAATACTTTGTTGGATATGGGTAGAACTTCTTCTCTATTTACCCTGTTGGACCTTATCAAAGATACCGCCGCACCACTGTCAACAGTAATAATTGCTATGGCTCTTCCGTTGATCTTTCCTTTAATAGTTAGGCTGTCGGCGGCTTTTCCTAGGCTTTTCATGGAGACGATCCTGGGAGCTTTATCTTCCTTAGCCAACACCCGCCCCGCAATGTTGACTAATTGAAGTTTTCCTGATTTGACTTGGAGGCCCTAGCGTCTCTGGATGGAGATCTAGACCTTAGTTGAACTCGGCAGTCTCTTTTGAAATGTCCGGTCCTGCCACATCTATAGCACTGATTTGATGTATTTCGGTTACGTGGCCTATCTTCTATTGGCTCCCGGAATCTCCCTGTGGCTTGAAGAACTTCCGTTAATTTCTTCAAAATTTCGCCCATCTCAGTTAATATACAGCTGTTTGTCGGCTTTTCTTCCTGGATGGATACGGCCCTGATTTTTGGCTTAGAGATATTACAGGCCGCCTCGATTTCTAGGGCTTGACCCTAATATCAAATTTGGCTAAGCGTAGCATTTTCTGAGTTTCTGGATCTCTGATACCATCCACGAAATATTGGGCAGCAAGTTCCTCTTGAAATTCCTCTGTCGCTCCCGGGTAGGCCAATTGAATGAGACGTCTAATGTCTGCCTCAAACTCTTGCAGGTTTTCACCAGGCTTCTGATGTCGGGACTTAACTTGTGCCTGATACAGTTGTCTTCTATGTTGGTCTCCAAATCGTCTCTCCAGGGCAGCTGCAAGTATGTCGTATTTCCCCTGTTGGCTGACGGGAATAGTCTGTAGTAGTTCCAGACCACTAGTGATGTAGCCATTTCTTCGTTATTCCAACCGTTGGCAACAGCAGCGGCTTTAAATTGCCTTCTGTACATTGTCCACGACCATCATACGTTGGAGGTTTGATGTTTTGTCCTGAGGCGAATGCCCTCTCGGTGGGTACTGTTTTAATCTGGTAACTTCTGCTTGTAGATTTTTTATTTCTTTCTGTACGTCTCCTACTTCTTTTTGTACATTTCCCACTTCTTTTTGTACAGTTCCAACTTCTTTTTGTATATTGTTTACTTCTTTTTCAAATTTCTCATTTTGCCCGTTCCAATATTTTCTGTAATTTTCCTTGCTCGCCTACAATTACATCCAGTATCCATTTCTGAAGTTGATCCTGCTCTATTTGTCTGTTATCTTCTTGGTATTTTAAAATTTTCTGAAGCCGGTCCTGTTCCGCTTGCCTTCTACGCTCATCCTGTTCCCGTTCCGCTTGTCTTTTATCTTCTTGATCTTGTAAAATTTTCTGAAGTCGGTCCTGTTCTGCTTGCCTTTTACGTTCATCCTCTTCCCGATCCGCTTGCCTTCTACGTTACTCCTCTTCCCGATCCGCTCGCCTCTCAGCACTTAAATTATCCATGAAATCGGCCAACATTTTATTTATTTGCTACATTTCTGCCGTTTGTTGCCTTGTATTGACCATAGAATGTTATAAAATTTTACCAGAACCCACCAATCAAACGGTCTCGTTGACGTACTTGTACTTCTTCTTTCCTCGAAAAATACTTCGCAAGTCCGGTCCCTTCACAGCCCGACTTCTGACACCAAATGTTACGTTTTTCCCGTGTGTTCTGAACGAAATTACAACTTTCACTATTTCAAACTAATACTCTCTTTATTCTCTACCAATTGAACACACTAAACTACTCTTTTAACTTTACAACTAATAGCTCTTTACTTATTCAATACTCAATGATTAACTAACTAACTATCCTTCGCCTTAGGTCTGCTTCTTATACACTGTGGGCCAAATTAAAGTAGCCCCTTTTTCAATGTTAAATAACTTTTTTATTTATTGACCGATTTTACTGATTTTTGAACAGGATATGCAAATAACATTTCTTAAGATACGCCTGATTTGAATGTTGAAATGGTACTAAGTGGACCAAACATATTTAGGATTAGATGAAATGACGTCTTTCGGCTCGTTGCGAGAGTAAAACCTACAGCTTAAAAAATCTGCAAAGTGGATTAAAACTGTAGCAAAACTTTCGGAAAAGTGATATTTCATCCAATACTATTGATTTTATACCTGTGGTAACAAAAAATGTTGAAAGATGTATAGAATTGTGTTGTATTTTGATAAAGTCTTGCAATTTGTATGTTTTTAGAATTTATAGATCTCCTATGGGATGTTTTGCATTTAAAGATCCTTTACACAAATAGTGCACTATGTAAAAATCGACCTCTCCTATTGGTCGATCCATCTCGTATTACGATATGTCTGCGTGATGCAATCAATTTCTGTCAAGAGCGCTCATGGTGTAGAGGTTTATACAGCTGGGTCTCACCTGGATGGCCGAGGTTCGAACCCCGTTGCTATTTTTTTATTTTTTTTTTAAGATTATGTTTCTAAACAGTTTTTTTCTTGATTTTGGGAATGTCTTGGGTTAGTTTGGGTTAGCACCTGGTTAGTTTCCTTTTCCCCGTAGCGAGCGAAGCGAGCGGAGGGCCATGCGGATCGACCAATAGGAAAGGCCGATTTTTATATAATGCACTATTTGTGTAAAGGATCTTATAATGCGGATGCTTTGACACCTTTTTGCAACATCTGGATGCTGCTGTACAGCAGGTCGATCTAAATGCAAACATTGTCCTAACGGGGGATTTTAATATATTATTTGGGACTAATCAAGGGGAAGCTTGTGCAATGGAAGATTTTCTAGAGAGCTATGGCTTAAGAAAATTATTTGCACAAGAAACAAGGGGTAAAAATTGTTTAGACAATGTTTGTGCAAACTTTGATGTATCTGACATAAGGAATCTTGATCCTAATGTGTGATCATTTGGGACAGCTTGTGTGCTTCGATTTAAAAGATAGTTACAACTTAAGTGTAATGCCGATATGAAGGAATCAGTTTTTAGACCTATCACACAAAAGAATTGGGTCTAGTGAGTGGCATTTTATTGATGAAATTAATACCTCTGCAGATAAGAAGTTTACTGTTTCTCAGGGTATGCTGACTGAGGCCTACCTTCAATCTTTTCCTGAGAAAAAATACAGGACTCGTGGCTCAGATCCTGGGTGTGTGGGTTGGTTCGATCAGAGTCTGAGACAAATGATCGGCACAGTTCATTTCCTGGGTGACATGTGTAAGCAATATAACACACCAGGTAACAAACATCTACTTAAATAATATCAAAAACAATATAAACAGGAGATTGTCGACTCTAAACGCAAATTTAATGATAGAATGATACGATAGTAGCGAATATTAGGATGCCCGTATATAAATAATGTATCTCTTACATTACAATTTCTCCAATATTGTAAAAAATATATTTCCATAAGATGTTCTTTCCTCCTTTGATAATGTGGTATTTCGTAATTTATTTATTTAATTATCTAATGCTGCATGCTAACTCGCTCGTGCAATTTCCTAAAATAATACAGTGGACTCTCTATAATCTGCCGCTCGATGATTGGCGACACCAGATAATTGGTAACCGCCGCCGTCGCTGCGCGCTATGTAGAAATTCTCGTAATGGGAACAAGTGAACAAGTAAATTTAAATTTTGTGCAATATTACTAACCGTCTCTCTAAATACGTACATATGTACATACAGTGCGAGTCTGTAACTTGGAATAAATTCAGTATCTCCATATCTGCCATTGAAATGCCAAAAAACGTTAATTGGTTTTGATTGTTGCGCTTACTTTCAGCCTATTGGTGGAAATAGTGGTGCACGTGACTTCTGTCAGTGACGTCGCCGACCATTTTTTTTAAATGGGAAGGTATGGCAAGTGACACATCATTGGAATGGGAAGAGGAATTCAGTTTTTAAATTATTTTCGAAATTAGCAGGAAAAAAATAATTTCGATAAATTTATCATCCATCAAATTTAACTAAAAATTTACAAAATTTTTGTCATATGAGTGTTTAAAAATAGCTATGATTCGAGCACTTTAAAAATTAGATAATAGAAAAAAAAACTCAATAATAATTTTTATTATTATCTTCGGGCATGTCGATTAGTATTTTCAGTTTTTCCGTTTTATTTTATTTTCCATAAAAATTCGATGTGTAAACAGTTGATAATTCTGCTAAAAACGTAGTATTCTACGTTCGTGGAAACAGTACGCCAGTACATTTGAACATTACTAAGGAACGCGTTTCGAGCGCAGAGATTTTTATTTTGTCATTTTGTCAAAGTCATATCTTAAAAAAAAACGTTATGCCTCACTTTAATGAAAACCACAAGATTGAAATCTTACAGATAATTGGATGCGGGGATAGAGCAAGAACCCAAAATGAAGTTCTTCATTTATTCATAGACATATTATGTCCTGATTTACCACCCATAAGCAAGATTGAAAAACAGTTTCGGGAAAACGGACATGTAAGAAAAACAACTATTTATCGTCAAACTGCTCTATGAAGAGTTGAAAGTTAATGTGTTATTATCTGTTGAAGAAAATGCTAATATCCCAGATCCCTACTACTTAGGCAGATAGCGCGCGAACTTGAATAGTCAGTCTTCAGTAGTAAGAATTATCAAAGCGCAAAAATGTCATCTCGATAAACTAACAATCCTCCACGAACTGAATGAAGATGTTCCAGATAGAAGACTCCAATTTTGTGAATAATTTATGGAACTACCACAGACTAATAAACTAAACACCGAAAACATTCTGTTTTCTGATGAGTCAACGTTTATGTTAAAGTTAATGAAGAGGTAAACCGACAAAATTATCGTCATTGGGCAGACGAAAATCCATGCTAGATGCGGCAAAGCCACACTCAACACTCAGAGAAAGTCTTAAATATTAGTGTATGTATCCCCTTATTTGATTAAAATTGCATGGCCTACATGGATGACGTCACACGACAAGCACTAAGTATCTTCACTATCCCAAATTACCCCAAACTAACCCAGACTAATCCAATCTAATCTAAACTAACCTAAACTAACCAGAGCAAAAAGACAAGCGCGCTATCCCAAATTACCCCAAACTAACTCATATACTAACCCAAAATTATCATATAAAAAAATCTAGTTTTTTGTAAAACAAAACATTTGCGGAGAAAAGGAAAATTATTTTTGTGCTAGTA
>MU187259.1:17206-38245 GCA_016904865.1 Pissodes strobi | reverse complement strand
AATTGCGTCTGCGATTGCGTTTTAATTCCGTATTGATAAGCAGTTATTGAGTAAGTTCGATTAAGTTAATAACCAATTTGTTCCTAAATTAGTGATTTTTAGAAATGCAGTGCACAAATTGAGTGATAAATACAAATTTTAGTTTAATAATTCTTGAGTTATTGACGCTTGCTTTGTTGTTTGTTTGTATCTATATTGCTATGGTAACACTTTTACCTCCGCCGGCGGAAAAGTGAAAAGTAAAGCTCCGGCGGAGGAAAAATGAAACTTCACGGCCGCCTACACAGTCGAGTAATGACGGATTTACTGACGTTTGAAGAAAAACGATGTTTTTCTATAATAGCACTGACAACAGAACGGTTAGTATAATAATAACTTGTTTTGTAAAGAGAATTTAGCTTTACCGAACATTTTTTTTAATCATCGCACATAATAACGGTCTTTCCTTTAACATTTACGTTACACAAGGAAAACATCAGTCATAATATACAGGATGATTCAAAAACGCAGTTCGAAACCGAAGCCCTTCAAACTATTTATATATTACGATTATTTCGGAGCTATATCTTTCAAACACTCTCTATATGTATACGTGATAAAGAGATATTCCAGAATTAAAGTTGAGACATGGCTTTATAGTATAGATGCCATGCTATAATATAATCTGCCTTTAAGTACCTATAACATGCTCCTCAATTTAAGAGGCAAATTCCCTTTCTAGCTTTTTCAAAACTGATGAAAAATGATCTGTGAAAATACGCGAAACGGTAGTTTGTAATATCATTTGAAAAAAAAAACAGGTGCCTCCTCAAAAGTATTTATAAATTTCGATGCAATAAACTTGTTTGGCTTATAATAAATTTTTAGAAATTAACCTACTTCGGCACTGACTTTGTAATTGATAAATCTGTCGAAGCATACAGCGGTGCCAGTTTACCTTAATAGAGTTTAAGCGAGGTTCTAAGTTCCTCGATCTTTGAAAACATTCGTGATCGTGATCAGCTGTTCACTTGTTCACTAATCTTCTATAAGGAAATTTAAATTGTTTTGTAAATAAAAAATATTACAGCAATTATATAAAGGAATTATTATTGAGATTATTATGCTAATTCATATCTAAATAATTGGAATTAAATTTTTTTTATGGCAGTGGCACACACACTATGGTACTCGACGAGCGGTGTGTGTACGAAGATGTTGATTAGCACGGTTCTTGAGTAGTTGTCTTTGCGATCGGTGAAGCGTTTGATATACGTTGCCTTACTCATACATGATTTTTTCCATTTCCAGGTTATCGTGCGTCACGAGGATTATCTGCCTAGTGATTCTCATAATAATAGTTTTAGTAGTCATAGTGGTAACCTTAATTCTGACAGGAAAAATAGAAATACAGAAAAAGGGAAGCTAATATTGAACCAAAGAATGAAGAACCCAACAATATTCCTTAATAAGAAGTATAATGGTTACAAGAAGTTTTATTGCAGGCCTCATCCTAACATATTTTTATACTCACATTGAGTTTGGTGGAAAAAATTATAGCAAACCAGTAATTATAAAAATGCTTAAGATACACTCAAGATTCAACTTGTTTTGAGCACACCCTGATTTATAATTAGAAGCTTTCTGTTCTTTATCGTTCATGTTCCATATCAATCTTTCATGTTTCACTTCGAATTTTGGTCCGTTTACGTTTCATGGTTTATTATAATAGTGTACATGTATGTTTATGCTCAGACAAATATTTAATTAATAGAAAATACCTCTGAATTTAGGTGCGTCAAAATTTCAGGTCGTAGTCTGAAAATTGTAATTTTTTATTATTCTTTTAACATTAAGACATTTTTATTAATTTAATATTTTGAGAGCAGTTTTTCTTGGATTAAGGGATTCTTTGAGAAATTGTAAATATTTACTCTTTATTTTTAATCTTAAACCAATATATAATCAGTTGTACTGCAAAAGTGGGATTTTCCGGTTGATTTATCGATTGCGTTGTTTCGATTCATTTAACATGCGTGTTAAAATTACAACCAGTTTTATAGTTTATGAATAATTTATACTACACTCGTTTTCCTGTAATATGAAATGACCTCAATCTCGCATTTTTTCCAGTAAAATAGTAAAATTAGTTTTATTCAGTTAAATGTATACAAATCAAGCATTTTAAAATTACGATTTTTGAGGAGAAATCCCAGGATAAGAGGAAAATTTCAAAATTCTCAAATATTCTAGTGGTAGTCTTTTCTGCCTAAACTAAAAGTACAAGTTCATTGTTAATGTAGCTAGTTTGGGTTAGTTATTTCAAATCAAATTGTTATGTACGGCACTGCATTCCATTTATGTTGCCATGGGCATGTTTTTAAATTTATCGATAAGCAATCTTTCCTTGCATTTAAAAACTGGAGGGATCAGCGGCTGCCACTTTATAACAGATACCATAAAAGTGACCCCTATTTAAAAATGATCTATTTGTTACATTTATATTAATAATTTTAGGTGCAAATTTAGCAGTTAAATAATGAAATAATTTGATGTGTTTTTTCTATAATTTGTTTGAGTTTTGTTTAAGTTGCTTGTTCCCACATAATAATGGACTGTAACGGAACTTAAATCAACAATGTATTGTAGATATTTTTAAAATGTAACTTTCTTAATCATATACACTTGTAAATAATTAATATTTTTATAACTAAGTTTAAGTTTGTTTTAATATATTTCGGTGTATTTTGAGATCTATAAATGTCAGTTTTCTTTAACATTCCTGATAACCAGAGGGGAAGGACAACTATCTCGTTTGAAGAAGAAGACCGAATTGGTCAAATGAAATATTTCGCATAAAAAGAGCTAAACTTACAAGTCCTATAACGTATTTGCTTCAGGCTGAAAAAAAAACATATAAATTGAAGGAGGATTTTATGGAGAAGAGAAAAACAACCGAAATTTCTATGGTTTTGAATTTGACAAAATATTTTATTAAATCAATCTTCAAAAATTACAAATGCTGAAATAGGAATGGCAACGTTAATAACATGTTAATCGACCCTTTTCAATTCTAGCATAAAGAACTGTTACAAACGAGATAAGTAAGAAAAATTGATTAGGCATAATAAAATTGTGGAAAATTATTTTAAAGAATTTCTTGTCCTTTACCAAAGGAAGTAACAGTACATTAAGAATCGAAAAGAGCTGATTTAGTGTGGGTCTATTTTTCTTCGAAATTCTTTAAAAATTCCTCCGAATCTTTGATGAGTTGCTGCAGTCGCTCTCTGGTAGCAGAAGTTTGATGTTCTTTGAGCTTTTCTTTGGCATGCACGATGTTGCAACGGTATCCAGTGACGTTATGAAACACTCTGATCTGCTTGTCTGCGGTGACCAAAAGATACTTTCCAGAGGCGTCGAAAAGGACATTGGTAATATGCTCTGGAAATAAACAGTCGGGTTATTAAAGGTTTAAAAATGTTATATGCAAATTGATATCAAGTTAATATCAACAGCTCTATAATGACAGTTTGTATCTTGCGTGCTTGATTATGTCGCTGACTTGTTTGGACTATTATTTATAATTTTATCTTATGTAAAATTATTAGTAAAATAACTTTTTACTTAGTTTCCACTATATATTTTATTAAAACACTTAACATGTTTCGCTAACACTGTAGCTTCGTCAGAAGTATTATTTAAAATGGTATATAATAATAGTGTTGTGTATAAGAAGAAGGGTTGGTTTATAAAGTACCGGTGGTTAGGTACAATTGTTTTGTTTTTACAACAGTAGGTCATTCCGAAGTATTATTGTGAACTAATTAAAATCATTAATTAAATATCACCCTGTCGCAAGTTTGAACTTGAATTTGAAAAATGTTATATAAACATTCACTGTTAATTATAAACAATTTCAGCGGTCGACGGGAGCGACTTTAATCCTTAATGATGCAGCCATCAGCATTTTGTAACATATAAATACGCAGGCAAACGCCAAGTTAATCAGACTTTCGGGTCTCTCAAACCGCTCAATTTAGTTGCTGGGCAGTACACAGGTAAGTCCACTTCTAGTTGTTCTATCCCACAACCCTCATAACTGGGAACACTTATACACAAGTGTAAGGTTGTCAGGTCCTTACTTAACCTGGGTGAACGTATGCATAGGTATACGGCATTCGGGGGCTACTAAAAAGTATAGAGAGAGTCGAATTTATGAAGTATCAGAACTTCTAGTGAAGGGATAGTTTTTGGGGAGTTTCAAAAAGTAGTGAAAGTGCCTTAGCAATTTGTGATAACCTAAAAAGACTTACCTTATAAATATCAGAACAAATACCTAAATAAAAGACAACCCGCTCACATAAACTTTATTAAAATAAACTGTGACGTCACTATGCCAAATAAACTTTAAAATAAGCCACCCTCGTTTGCTAAGTGATATAATTTGAGCGTCGTGACACTCATAATTCATCTACGTCACATCTAAAATAGTGACGCCAAGCAATTTAGTGTTAATTGGGCCTAGTAGCGCCATCTTAATGAATCTACGTCACAACAACAGTAATAACTTAAATTAAACATCAAAATCAAATAAATCATTAAGTAATTAAACATTTTATAAACGCAGGCTAGGTCAGTTTAGTTATTGCATAAAATCTAAGCACATATTGGTTCGAATCACGCGCCGAGGTACGGCCAAGTGCTGCCATCTACGGCGGTCGGCTTCACCAAAGACAGAGTACGGACACGTGCTGCATCCACGGACACTCGTCGAAGTACGGGTGGTCGACGTCACAAGCGCCATCTCGAGGTCCATGTTCATACCTGGAACAAACAAAGAAAGAAGGAAACTACGTTGTGGGATCTGCTTTATTTTTTGGCGAAGGTGCAAGTCAGTACCAAAAACACAAATATAGTTAAGTATATGGAACAATACAACAGATTTGTATAGGAGAAACTAAAGGAAACCATGAAGTAAGCAGGAGAAACAAGTGAAGAGGACGAAGAGAGGAAAAATATAATTATATGGAACAAGTACTCAAGTAAACGAATAATTTAAGCAACTAAGACAAAAAACAAAAACTAGGAGAGACCCGAAGCTTCAAAATGTAAATAGTGTAAATATAAAACCCAAGTGCTCATAGAAAATGATATATACAAGGCACTTAGGAGGTTAAAATATAAATGAGAAAGATATATAGTGAAACATAGAAAATATATAGTGAAACATAGCATAATATAAGCCCGAGTGTAAATAAAACAAGTATATAGATAAACACACTAAGGAAGTTAATAAACTACATAGAAAAATAAACATAGTATAGAACATAGGATTTATGAAGAAAAATGCAGCTAGAATATTAGCGAGTAAATTAGTAAACTATGTATGCAAAATAAATAGGTGAAGCAAATGTGAAGATATATACAGTAAAGCACAAGTAAATGTGAGTTGCCATTAAAATTGTGTATTGAAAGTATATACAGGAGGATTATATGTGTATACGAGGAAGTATTATAAAATAAAGTGTTCTCCGGTCTAAATAAAACTGCAACGACGGATGGTCTAAAAGATAACGTCACAGCAAAAAATGTAGGCATGGAAAAGTTGAGCATATAGGGACTGAAGTAGCTACGCTGTCGTTCAAGGAAGTCGAGGAAGTATCTTGGTACCTACCAGAGAAGCTCAAGGGCAAAGCACCCAGGTGAAATGTTACGTAAGCAAGAAATGTTTATGTAAAGCATGAATAATATAGACGAAGCATACATAAGTTGAAAAGTTGTTTATGTAATGTGAGAAGAAATATAGAAGATGTTTTTGAGAAAAGAAGAAGCGTACATAGTGAGGAAATATATAAGCAAAAGGTGTTTATGTAAAGCTAATAAGGGGAAATAATGGAGAAATGTATAAACAAAATATGTTTATATATTGGGTGAGAGCATACGTGGATATATAAATAATAATATAATGTTTCTCTGTCCTACACAATTTACATAAAGCTATAGTCACGTAGTGAAGCGTAGATACATAGCATAACATAGTTACAATGCCCTATATTTTTTACATAAAGCTAGCATAGATATACATAGCGTGCCTATATACATTTAAAGTAAGCCTTGAGTAAGAAAAACTTAAGATATGGAAAGTAAATATAAGAAACATAGAATAAAATAAATATATGGGAAAGTGCATATGTAAGCGATACCAAGACGTGTATAGAAAAGCAGTAAGAAATTGTAAATAATGTATATACAACCTTACCTTGAGAACATGCCGCATGGGTCACAATCCAGGACCAGTCAGGAGCTATTGGAAAGCACCAATCGTGTCCATACGGAGTTAGCCATTCGAACAATCACTAGCAGAAGTATCCCCATTCTTCGACTAGGGATTTCTAGAAGATTAAAAATATATGAATGAAATACCTGCAGCAGTAGACAACGATTTAGATAATTTAAAAAATAATTGAATAATAACAAACCTTGAATCAAATCCTGCCAAGTATCTAATATTGCCAAAAATCATATTCACGAGACTTA
The DNA here is from genome assembly GCA_016904865.1 of Pissodes strobi. NCBI lineage: Eukaryota > Metazoa > Arthropoda > Insecta > Coleoptera > Curculionidae > Pissodes > Pissodes strobi. The sequence goes on along the minus strand of MU187259.1, from coordinate 31,729 downwards.
TATTTGATTGCATTATTTAGCCCATCCAATGCCAACACACGAAGAAGCAAATAAAGTCGACGCCATTTTTCCACGCCTTTCAAGAAACAAAGAAGCCACTACCCACTACGAGACAGCATTGCAAAATAAGACCACTACGAGCACCATCTACCAGGCTTTGTGTAAACCAAGCAGTCCGCAACACAAGGAATCTGCGACAATGATATATGCAGTCGCCATCTGTGGCCCACGGAAGCGTAACGTATAATTTCCTATTAATTTACATAGCATTATTAATATTAACTCATCGAAGTGGCACAAGAATGCATTGCAAGGCGATAACTTGACAAAATAATAAGATTCATAAAGACATATTATATGTTGCAAATATATTTTATTGCTTTAAACAAAACTGGCATGTTGAATTAAGTCAGCAAGTAAAATAAATTGTGTCATTTGATATAACAATATCAGCAAGTTTTGGATAGGTCAAGAAATATAACTGAGTCAATAAACTATTATAATGATGTTAGCAAATATTTTATACATAGACGGGAAAGTCTATATACTATATAGTTTTGATAAATTTGTAAATAATGGGTTCAAAATAAGAAGTAAAGAACAATGGCTAAATAGAATATAGACAGGACCGGCATTTGCATTTTATTCTAAAATATGTTAAGACAGAGCCGCAATAAGTTGATTTTTAATGCCAAGGAAAAAAATCATTATCTTTATAGATATACCGCACTAACAGACCTTTTCCCAAAAAAAAAACTAACAGCTATAAAGACAATGAATTAATGTCACCTCTGTTGGGATGGACGCATCTTAATAGAGGAGATATCATATGAAAGGCATCTTATTGTCCATAGACATAAAAACCTAGTTTTATAAAATGGCATTATAAGCCAGTATAAAAAGATGTTCTCAAAACGGATAGGTTTGCACTCGATATAAGGTAGAATAGATCAATAAGCTTAAAGAAATCAAATCGAGAGAGTTTTTGTCATATATAATTAGTAATAAGTTAAAAACAGAACCGTATTTAAATAATACGTTTGTCACGTAGTTGCTTTATTAACACAATGAATATTAAGACGTAAAACGTTATTGGCCATAAAAGCAAATAAATTTTGAAATAATACATCTCTAGTAAACAGCCGGGTTTATGAAATTATGATTTTGTTAATAAGACAACAAAAAACGTCACAAACAAGAAAACATAGGATAAGATTATAACATTGTTAGAACAACTTGTAAAAATATTTTTCTTTTGTTACATGTACCTATAACTAGCACACAGAGCGAGGCAAACCATACAAGAACTTACTACATGAAATGGAAATGGGTGGATCTAAGCCAGAACAAGTCTACTGACGAAATATATATTAAATTATAATAAAATTAGGTGCAATACAGTATGTATTCTCGAATTGAGGTCGGTTTTCTCTCTTTTAAAACCAATAAGTCAGGTTAAAACGTTGGGGACCAACGTTATCAGGGAGGGGGAATGTCGCAAGTTTGAACTTGGACTTGAAAAATGTTATATAAACATTCACTGTTAATTATAAACAATTTGAGCGGTCGACGGGAGCGACTTTAATCCTTAATGATGCAGCCATCAGCATTTTGCAACATATAAATACGCAGGCAAACGCAGAGTTAATCAGACTTTCGGGTCTCTCAAACCGCTTAATTTAGTTGCTGGGCAGTACACAGGTACGTCCACTTCTAGTTGTTCTATCCCACAACCCCCATAACTGAGAACACTTATACACAAGTATAAGGTCGTCAGGTCCTTACTTAACCTGGGTGAACGTATGCATAGGTATACGGCATTCGGGGGCTACTAAAAGTATAGAGAGAGTCGAATTTATGAAGTATCAGAACTTCTAGTAAAGGAATAGTTTTTGGGGAGTTTCAAAAAGTAGTGAAAGTGCCTTAGCAATTTGTGATAACCTAAAAAAACTTACCTTATAAATATCAGAACAAATACCTAAATAAAAGACAACCCGCTCACATAAACTTTATATTAATAAAATAGTGACGTCGCTTGCTAGACAAACTTTGAACTAAGCCTCCCTCGAGAAGACATGCATTTCATATTAATTGGGTATAGTGTAAACTCTTAATTCATCTATAATCTTAAACACGCCTTTATTAGTATACAGTCTAACCGTTGTTAAGTTTGTTTGTGAATAAACTTGTTATTGTTTTTATCGATGTGTCTCCTTTATTATCTCTTCTCAACTTGACGTAGTGCGTTCCTAAATCTGAGTTACTCTCCTACATGCTAAGTAAGGCGTGTCGTCACAGATAAAAAATACAAATCGTGACAATATTGCCTATCTAGTAAATATATTTAATAATGGGAACCGATTTAGCTCTAATTGGTCGTTCAATAAAATGTCGGAGTTTTTAAGTTTGTTTATTTCGATAGATTCAAGCAAATTTAGTTTTAAACCTTTATTTTCGCAATGTAAAATTTCATAATTTGAAACTATGCTTTTCTGATATCAAATGGTTCGAGTAATTGGAATCTGACTTGTTGATAAAACACATTTGATGTTCTTTGATCCGCTTGTCGAAATTTCTGCCAGTTTGTCCAATCTAGACCTTAGCACAGTCATTACGTTTTAATTTGTAAACACCTGATTTTTTCCCTTTGTTTAATTTTGTTTTATTGTTTTTAATATATTTTCCTATTGTATTATTAGTTTTGTAAGCAATATTGATTTTTAGTGATTTTAAAAAACTGCTAATTTGTTGGTTATGTGACCTATATACCTAAGTGATAACTCTAAATTTTTTGATTTTCTTTCAAGACTGGATAAACTAAACTTAGGGCTTTTTTATATGTTTTTTAATTAAGTATTGTATCTATTAAACGAGTAGTGTATCCAGTATTTAATGCGATTTGTTTAATAAAATTTAATTCTTTTTGAAAATTTTCATTGTTTAGAGGGAGAGTTATTAGTCTATGTAACATACTATAAAAGGATGCTAACTTATGATATATGGGGTGATTTGAAGAGTTATGTATAATCAAGTCCGTATGGGTTGGTTTGTGATAAATGGAAAATTCGTGAATGTTATTCGTTTTTTTAATAGTCAAACGAAGGAAATAATAAACAAACTTACAAACTCCGACATTTTATTGAACGACCAATTAGACTAAATCGGTCACCATTGTTAAATATATTTACTAGATAGGCAATATAATACTTCGGAATTACCTACTGTTGTAGAACCAAAATAATTTTACCTAACCACCTGTACTTTATAAACCAACCCTTCTTCTTGTACAAAACACGATTTTATTATATACCATTTTAAATAATACTTCTGACGAAACTATTATACAGTGTTAGCGAAACATGTTAAGTGTTTTAATAAAATATACAGCGAAAACTAAGTAAAAAGTTATTTTACTAATCATTTTACATAAGTTATTATGAATTTCCACCAAGTAAAGGCCGACTCAATACAGTTAATAATTTTATGTTATTTAACAATATTAAAATATATAATATCTGTATAAATAACAAAGCTTAGCTTCAGCTTCGCGATTTCTAATTTTGCTGTGAATATCAATTTCAATAAATAAGTTCATTAATATTTTTAACACTATCAATAAAATATTATAATTATTGTATTATGAACAGTTATCTTGAGATGTACACAAAAATATTGAAATTACAAAAATCCGCAATAACTAGAAAAACTATCGACAATAAAGTTTAGTGTTTTTATTTTTGTGATAAAGATGTATTTTTTCCAACATTAGGCTCAATAAAATGGAGTAGTCCCATTATATACCCTAAGACGGTGGTCTGCAGAAGTACTATTTATAAAATGATGACTTAAGAAGCGACTGAAGGTGGAAGAATTATTTTTGATCGCCTGATTGTCCAGAGTGTCTTGCAAATTACCAGTTTTTAATTATAATTATTATTATTATTTATTATTGATAGCTTTGAGAACGGAAGATTTCTTTGAACCTGGCACATACCCAATACAATACAGTTTAAAGAATATTTGAAAAATTTGCCAATACTAGTTTGTTATTTATACTTATTGCAAAAGGTAGATAGCTGATCGTTCTGGACAATATGGTGAATGCTCTTTAAAATAATTTTGTGTATATTATTCTAGAAAGTTTGATCACAAACAATTGCGTAGCTATATTGTTTGTGGTTTGATGGTTTCTTTTGCCTATTGCGCAAACATTTTTTTGTTTTTAACCTTAGTCTTAGTGTGTGCAATGAAGCTATTCCAATTTATTGACCCTAAATTTCATAAACGATTTTGAATTATTTACAATAGAATTGGTACATGCAGAAAGGGCACATGTAATTTTTTGGCCGTTTTCATCTTTTAACAAAAATTGAGTTATTTTACGTCAACCAATCGAAATACGTAAAAGGGGTACATGTATACAGACCATTTCTTAAATAGTGACATATGTGCCCTTTATGCAAAACAAAAACAAATTTAATAATTCAAATATTATTTTATTTTAACTGAAAAGTAAAAAAACATATTTCAAGGTTTCCCTCGTCTTCTTCTTTATCTTGGCAATAATTGGTGGTAGGCCATAGGAGAATAGTATCGAAGAAATGTTTGTCGGTGACATGTTCCCTTTATGCATAACGTCGTGTAAATATCGTATTGGTTTTATCATGTAGCGAACTTTGACATGTACTCTTTTTACGTATTTCGATTCGTTGACATAAAATAATTCAATTTTTGTTAAAAGATGAAAACGGCCAAAAAATGACATGTGCCCTTTCTGCATGTACCGATTCTATTGTAAATAATTCAAAATCGTTTATGAAATTTAGGGTCAATAAATCGGAATAGCTTCATTGCACACACTAAGGAGTGAACAAAAAAATGTTGGCGCAATAGGTTAAAGAAACCATCAAACTTTCTAGAATAATATACACGAAATTATTTTAAAGAGCATTCACCATATTGTCCAGAACGATAAGCTATCAACCTTTTGCAATAAGTATAAATTCAAACAATGCATAATATCAGCAAAGAAACAAAAGTTTAGTTGCGCCCGGTTCTTGGGAATTATTCAACAATTATAGAGCGTAAGGAAATTCGCATACGCTTGTGTAATATTCAGAAAAATTGGCAACAGTCTAGTGACAAGAATTGAGTCACATTTTAACTTTAGAGTCAATAAATTTGTTTTCCTATCAATATACAGCCTAGGATGCAGACTGTAAAGGGTCTCTTTAAAAACTGTAACAACAGGGGTCGCTTAAGGTGTAAGCGAGGTAAGCTACTGTTTAGGGCGCAGCTCGCAGAGAAGCTTAAAATTTGGGTGAAAATTCGAAATAATATGAAATAAAGAGAGAAGCAGAAAATAAAAAGCAGGTTGCAGCTATAGCAAATTTCCTTAAATCTGCGAAAAGTTTAACTGCGACAGCATCAACAAGTGGTAATTTACATTCTCCAGACCGTCCAGAGGATATGGAAACATCTTCATTGTCAGGTGAGGAATATTTAAAAGCAACGAAACAGCAAAATAAGGCGTTAGATACAAAGTTCTCTTGCGATCTTTCTGATTTGGAGGAGGATTCGTCTGAATGTATGTTTCTTTTACAAGCCTAAATTCCGATCCCGTTAGTTTTTTTTCCTTCTGTTATGGCCTCTACCATGGGTATTTAGCCAGACCGAGTTATGTAACTATTCGGACTGCGAATTAAATCGCGTCGGAGTATGACCCCTGTCCTTATTGCGTATGCTATACTTGTTGCAGAAAAATAATTGTTAGTAAGACAGATAGCACAACAAAGGATGTCACTGTTCTCGCTCCCGAGCAGTGGAGGAGCTAAAGACATTAAAATACTGCTTCGGATCAAGAGGATTGGTTCTAAAAGTAGGGATACCATCAAACATATTATAAGGTTAAAGCTTTATGTTATTTAATCTTAAAAAATTTATTATTGTTCTAACATTGGAAATTTTTGGTCTATAAAGCAAAGAATCAAGTGAAATTGGGGTGGGAACGTTATCTCTGACTAACATGTCATATAGGCTAGGTTGTCTATTCTTACATTCTAACATTACATGTACTAAACTACCGTCCTCACCACATTCACAGTCCGGAGAATCAGCGATTCCCAGCCTGTGACGATGCCGAGGATAGAGACAATGACCCGTTCTCATTCTAATTATAGTCGTTATATGCCGATGATCTACATACTTTAAGTCCTGGTACCAAGTTTTCCCGGGGAATTTATTTGTCCAAAAAATTGAAAGATAAAGAATATTACTCATGAGGAAGTTTCCTGAAAAATTAAACTGATTATTTTTCATTGCAAACTATAGAACAGCGAAAAAAAGTCAATACGTATTTTTTTATTTCCTCTAAAAATGATTATTACGAAAGCTATGCCAGTTTCTAATTTTGTATAATATATAGGTATACTAAGCATGGTGCGACGTAACGTGTGTATTGTGACGTCATAAGCACATTTCAAGCCGTTGTATCTGCCACATTTTTCGACTTATGAAAAAAAGAAAAAACACGTGTCCACTTATTTTTCATGGGCTATCGAAATAAGCAATAAAAAATTTTGATGAAACTTCCTCTCTACCAGAACCTCTAAAAATGTTGATTACCCCAAAGACGAAAGTGACAGAAAATTTTTAAATTTTTACTATGATAGATGGTTGGCTTATTCAGTTTTGGGGGACAAAATTTATTGTTTTTGCTGCAAACTATTCAACTCGACTACGTCAAATTTATCAAAGGAGTGGTATAGCAACTGTAGAAACGTTGGAAAATATTAAAAGCTCATGGATGTTCCATACAACACATCAATTATCAGAAATCATGGATTGAACTGCATAAAAGAATAACAACAAACAAATCTATTGATGTGGAATCCCAAAAAAAATATTAATTTAGAAGGGTCTAGGCAAATTTACTTATTTTACTTGCTATGTTTTCAATAAAGAAATAATTATTGCTTTAAACTACTACCCATAATATATCTTAACCCAACCCCAGATAAACCCACACCAGATGCGAAACCTCCCACCTAACGCATGAAACAAGAATCCGTTTATAGCTCTGCCTCATTGGGATGGCCAGCCATCCCAAGAAATAGTCAGGGCAAGCTCTAGTGTGATTCTAAACGCGAGCCACGCGAGTCTTGTATTTTAGTCCGAGAGCGTTACGAAAAATAATTAATCTTTATTATATTTTTGTTAAAAATGCCTGGTTATAAGTGCCTTTATTTGAATTGTTCTTCTAGAAGCGGTGGCGAAAAATCATTATTTAAATTACCTCGCGATCCTGAAAGGTATGTATAAATCCTGTTTAATGCATACTCCTGCTCACTTATTTCCAAAATTATTGCATATTCTAAAACCGAATAAGCACGAAATTCAATTAAATCTGAAAACTGGCAGATACAATGTTTTAGTTATTTTTTTTTTAAATCCAACTAATGTTATACAGTGTCCGCCAGAATATTGGCCACATATGGGAAAAATTTTAGTTATTATGATATCGGAACTTTTGTTTTAACCAATCAATTCTGCATGTCTGACAATCTAAAAATGCATTTTAACATTGAAAATGTTTCTGTTTTCCTAGAAGGCCTCAAATCGTGAAAAAGTGCAAACTACATTTGCCAGATTCATGACGTGATACGCGTGAGAAATCGTGTTAGTTTGTTTATTTAAACCTAGATTTGATTATAACGTATCGGAATCGGTTCAAATGATTAAAATCAATTGGAACTAACTGAAACTAACCGAAATTTTATTGAACGACTAACCAAAACTAACCGAAATCATCAAAACGGGCTAAAACGTATCGGAATAAGATAAAAATTAAAGTAAGTTAAAACTAATCAAAACGAATCGAATTTTGGCGACTAACCAATACTAACCGAAAACATTAATTTTGATTATAACGTATCGGAACCGGTTCAAATAACTGAAATAAATTTGAACTGAAACTAACCGAAAGTTGATTGGACCACTAACCAAATCTAACTATAAGCGCCAAAACGGGCTAAAACCTACCGGAACAGGATACGAAAATTAAAATAAGTTAAAATTAACCAAAACGAACCGAATTTTGGCGACTACCGAAAACAAACCACCTTAAGTTTGATTATAACGTATCGGAACCGGTTCAAGTGACTAAAATAATTTTGAACTAATTGAAAGTAACCGAAAGTTGATTGAATGACTAACCAAAACTAACCAAAGGTAACTAAAAGCACCAAAACGGGCTAAAATTTATCAGAACAGATTACAAATGGTAAGGTAAGTTAACACTAACCTAAATTAACCGAATTTTGTTGACTAACCAAAACTAACCAAAAACATTAAAATTGCCCATACAGCACGTCCAATTAAAATTACGTCTCTACAAGATATACACGTGAGAAACAAAATATGTTATGATGAAACTAATTGTTGATCTAGTACTGACGTACACATATGAGATACACCTATGTTTATGTTGATAGAATTATGTGATATAATGTTTAATAATTGTATTCCGTATGCACTTAAGATTCTAAACATTTTTCTATAACGTAAAGAAGGATCATTAGAATGTTGAAATTTGACGTCCGTACATGATGCCTACAAGGTTTAAGTCATATGTATGTGTGATGCTTTATGCAATATTTGTACCTACTGCATACACCACGTTAAAGTGCGATATACACACATGATACAAAGAACTATATATACACTCTTTAGTTGTGTCTTGTCGTATCTACATTCTACCATTCAAGAAGCACGGTACAGTGCGTGCGCAAGCGTCAGCGTGAGCATCCCGGGCATGTGTATCTCATGTGTATCCTCTTTCCTCTATAAAAGTGGGATAGTACATCCACATCATATAGCAGCCATTTTTGTTTTATCATTTGGGAAGACGCGGAAGTGTGTGTCTCTGTGCACTTTGAAACGGATTATAATAGTAAAAATTGATAAATACTTTATTACTCCTAGGTACCATTAATATTGGAGCTACAATGTGTCTCTACATGATGCTTATAATGGTTTAATGCAATTTGTTGGATTTCTACCTAACATTTTTATGTACCTATAATAGCCTAAAGTTAATTGGGTCGTTAGAATTTTAAAATTTAACGTTCGTACAGGATGCTGTATGATTATGACTTTAAGTAAAATTTTGTGTATACACCACGTAAAAGTAATAGTACAGTGTATTAACATAAACTCTGCAGTTGTGTGTTGTCGTTTCTACATCTGAGGGAGATGGAACAATACCAGGGCAGAGCGTTAGCATGCTGGCCATTTGTATCTCATGTGGTAGCAGGTAGTAGTCATTTTACCATTTGTAAAGTTCTGGGGTGGCATGCACTTTCTTATTATAGAATACCTAGGCGGTCATGGAAATCCAGTAACAATTATCGCTACACTGATTTTTTATACAAAAATTTTCAACACCCTTTGATGCATGTCAATTTAAAGTTCTTTTTTTTTATCAAACCGTAACTGCCCAAGTTTATTATTTTTGGAACACTTTAAATCAATAAAGTGTTAAAAATATATCACGGATATTGCAAACCAGAGTCTTGTTCTTTATTTTTGTCTTATTTTGTAAAGGAAAACGTAGAACTCGTAAATAATGGAATTATACAGTGGCGTAGCGTGCATGGATGCGAGTGATGCGTCGCATCCCTTTAGAAAATATCAGATTCCACAATATTCAGTTGTCTTTTATTTTATTTTTATTTCTATACAATAAATTCCATCCATCATGCTTGTTATGGAATTCTTCTGCATAGTACACAACTAATACCTATCAAGAAAAAATATTTAATAATTAAACTGATCGACCGCGACCACTCCGATCCAACAAAATCTGAAGCGAACGAAAAATGCGATGCAAGGATGCGTCGGTGTACCTCACATCAACCGGCCGGGAAATAACATTGTGTTGTCCGCGAGTAGTCAATGAACCTTCTCTAGGAGAACGGCTAAACTGTGGCAAGTTTTAAGTTCTTGGTGATGCGATTGGGTAACCACATCTCGTCGTATTTCGGCTGTTATATCGTGGGCGTTTTCTGATATTACATGACTGTATTCTCGAAAAACTGTTATGTACTTCTTTCAATAATCTACCTTAATGACAAATTATTAAATTATAAAAAATTTAAAAGTTAACTTCTATGATTTTGTATCCGCTTTTGTTATTCAATAGTGAGTAAGCACACAAAATGGTAATACAATATGTATGATGCTTGTCTATTTTTTGCTGATTCATTTTTATATGCAATGACATAAAAAAAGGTAATACATAGTTAATAAAATATTAACACATTTTGGCAAAGTTTAGATGCGGTCTCAGACAATTTTTCGTCACGCGAGTCTGAAGGATTGCGGTCAATATCGCCGTCTATTAGTTGAAAATTCCCACCTTATTTCATATAAAATAGGGTAGATAATAATTATTGTTGATTTCCGCGTTTAGTAGAATACGAATTAGGAATTTTGTGTGTATTTTTGCTGAAATTATTTAGATTTTGTTTGGGTTAGTTTGAATAGTTTGGATTAGTTAGGGTTATAATAATTTGAATTTGAATCTGAACATTAGTAATATTTTACTAACACATGAGAAAATCTAATGTTCAAATATGGCGCGAAAATTTAGCCAATCAGCGTTAATGTTGCCCGCGATCCTTAGCCGCTCGTTTTTTTGTCTGCGGCGCATTTTCCACTTTTTGGTCGTTGCATCCCTTAATGTTTTCCTCACGCTACGCCACTGGAATTATAGATTCAGGAATTACATATAAAATCGTAATGGATTTGCGATGCACTGGGCATGGATGCTGTAGGAAATGCACAATCAAAGGTCATTGGGTATCACGGCGTATAATGGTCTGCACATTTACTTTTATTAAATTAGAAAGTGAACATCCTTCAGAGTATTTACAGTTATAATCATAACAATTGATCTTTTGTGCTCAGCTTATAGGTACTTTTTTGTATTATTGCAGTGACTTTATGAAAGACTCTTGTCCAATACCCAATTTGGCAAATTTGAGCTCCAAAACGACGTGGCGGTCTGAGAATGGTTACGACAAGCAACCAACCGACTGGAGGATTTTTTTTTTGTTTCAAAAAACGAAGAATGGCTGAAAAAGAGAGCTGCTGAGCTGCAACAAAGGCTGGCAATGTATAGCATAAGATATATTTGCGTTTTTACTATGTTATTTGAATATTTTCAATACATTTTAATATTCTTGTAAAAGTTCTGTCATTTTCTAGTGTTTTCCTACTTCTGCTTTCTGTTGCACCAATTGATAGCGTTCCGTAGTAGTAACTATATAAAGTGAGCGGCTAAAATATGGAACAAATTCGTTTCAAAATCAGGTATTGATTTTTTAGAAAAATGCTCCAACACGTACATTATAATTTTTTGTTCTGCTTTTTTGCTCTAAAAAGAAATTATGCAGGTTGTGTCAAAAAGCAGATTTGACATCAAACTTAATTTATTTTTAAATGGAACACTATTGCTTAAATTCCAATTTTGAATTGTTCATCAAATTCTAGGCATAATTCATGTAGCATGGACCTATACTCCATATCTAACTGTTTTGGACATATTGAAGTTGCCATCAATCGATAGGCTATTAAAAATTAAGACAGGAAAGTGCTACAGTACGCTACGTGAATTATACATAGAATTTGACGCAGAATTCAAAATTGGATTTTAAAAAATAGTGTTTCATTTAAAAAAAAAATTTGACATCAAATCTACTTTTTTGAAACACCCTGTATATTTTCTTTTTGATGCAAAAAAAACGGACCAGAAATTATAATTGACGTTATTGAGTATTTTTCTAAAAAGTCAATACCTGATTTTTAAATGAATTTGTTCTATATTTTAACCGCTCTTTGTATAGGGAAAGAAAAAAAGAACAATTTTAAAGTAACTTTTCTTTAGACAGATACTTCTGGAAAAAAAAAGTTTTGCTGCCCGCTCTTTCGTTCTCAAAAAACCATATTAATTATTTTTTTAAAATACCTGTTTTGAGAACGAATAAAGGTCAGGCGGCAAAACTTTTATTTTCCTGAAGTAGCTCATGAAAAATTGGTTTCTTTGACAAGGCGGGCGTATACATGGGGCGACGGAGCTACATATACACGGAATAGTATATTTACGTTCAAATTGAGAAGGACAAATGCCATGTGTAAGCAGAGTTTAAGCATAATACACAATCACTGTGCAGCCGATAACACACTGTGGATCACTTAAGTTGTGTATATGTAAATGGTATACTGTGGCTACATTGTGAGGCGGACGTTTAACTTTTGTGCATACGTGTGTACCTGAAATGTGTAAACGTAGCACATTTACATTGTAGAATTGTGCAACCCTGTGTCTGCATCTAGATACATCGTCACAATGCGAACACATCGTAATCTTGATTTGGTGTGCTGTATGGGTGCTTATATCATACCGGAACCGGTTCAAATGACTAAAATATATTAAAACTAACTGAAATTTACCGAAAGTTGATTGAACGACAACTAAGTAACCAAAAGCACCAAAACGGTCTAAAATGCATCGAAATAGATTTAAAATATTGAAGTAACTTAAAACTATCCCAAATTAACCGAACTTTGGTGACTAACCAAAACTAACCAAAAACACTAAAAATGCTTATAACGTCTCGGAACCAAATGACTAAAATAGATCGGAACCAACTGAATTTTAGCTAAAGTTGATTGAACGACTAACCAAAACTAACCAATAGTAACTTAACTAAAAGCATCAAAGCGGGCTAAAACGTATCGAAATTCATTAAAAATATTGAAGTAAAGAAACTAACCCAAATTAACCGAAATTTGGAGCTTAACCAAAAATAACTAAAAACACTAAAATTGTTTATAACGTATCGGAACTAGCTAAAATGATTAAAATGAATTAAAACTAACTGAAATTAACTGACAGTTGGTTGAACGACAAACCAATACTAACCAAAAACACCAGAAAGGGCTAAAACATATCTGAACATATTAAAAATATTAAGGTAAGTTGAAACTTACTTTAATTAACCGAATTTTGGCGACTAACTAAAGTTAACCAAAACATTAAAATTGGTTATAACGTATCGATTCAATGACTCAAATGACTGAAATAAATTAAAACTAACTAAAACTAACCGAAAGCTCATTGAATGACTAACCAAAACGAATCAAAAGTAACCATAAACACCAAAAACGGTTAAAACGTATCGGAACTGATTAAAGGTATTAAAATAAGTAACTAACCCAAATTAACGGATTTTGACAGAATTTGTTTTAAAATATAGATATTCAAAAATTGTACTTTGTATCAAAATTGCAGATTAAAAAAAGAAAAATTAAGGCCCACTATGATTCTTTAGTAGTAACATTGTTTACAAAATTTCTTGAATAAATAACCAGTGTCCGAGAACCGGTGGCTACCCTTACGGAAACATCCTGTATAATATTAAAATGTAGCTATATCAGTAATTAAAATTATCATTTTTATTCTACATGTGTTTTTTTCTGTGAATTCTGTTTTCGTAAAAAACAAAATCATATGTGAGCCCTTGTCTGAACCCCGCGCGGCCCTTAAAATAGGTTGGCAAAATAGCTTACGAAAGTGTCAAAAAATATATTTTGACACTGACACAGAAATGTCCTTGTCCTTGACCTTGCGGCCAATTTACACGTCCCCGCTCTCTACTCTTTCAATAAAATCCAAAAAATCAACCGTATGTAGAAATGCCTCAAAAAAAGATATTATTCACATCGAAAACTTTGCTTGACAAAAAATTCACAGTCCTTCGGAACGATGCAACCGGGGGGACATTGAAAATGATGAATAAAAACGCAAAAATGTGATTTGTGTTGTAATTCAAATAGTTTTTAAAAGCAGAGTTTAAAAAAGTAAAAATACAAACACGAGTGATTATAATATATTTAATTAAAGAAATGCATTTTAACATTAATATTAAACACTATCATAATAAAAAAAAGTGCGGATATGAATACCTAAACAATTACCCTCTACTTGTAGATAGGAAAATCTATTAATATATAATTAGCTATAACGTTGCTGTGATATTTTGAACCTGTTTCGATTCGCTTTAGCCCGTTTTGGTACTTTTGGTTACTTTTAGTTAGTTTTGGTTAGTCGTTTAAGCAACTTTCGGTTGATTTCAGTTAGTATCAGTTTATTTAAATCATTTGAACCAACTCCGATACGTTATAGTCAAATTTAATGTTTTTGGTTACTTTTGGTTATTGGTCAAAATTTGGCTCGTGTTGGTTAGTTTAAACTTACTTTAATTTGGGTAACCGATTCCGACACGTTTTAGCCCGTTTTGATGCTTTTGGTTATTTCTGATTAGTTTTGGCTAGTCATTCAATCAGCTTTCGGTTAGTTTTAATTTATTTTAGTCATTTGAACCGGTTCTGATACGTTATAACCAATTTGAAAGTTTTTGGTTAATTTTAGTTAGTCACCAAAATTCGGCTAATTTAAGT
>MU187259.1:0-17196 GCA_016904865.1 Pissodes strobi | reverse complement strand
TCGGTTAATTTCAGTTAGTTTTAATTTATTTTAGTCATTTGAACCGGCTCCTATACGTTATTACCAATTTTAATGTTTTTGGTTTGTTTTGGTTAGTCATTTAATCAACTTTGGGTTACTTTCAGTCAGTTCCAATTTATTTCAGTCATTTGAACCGGTTCCGATACGTTATAACCAGTTTTACTGTTTTTGGTCAATTTAAGTTAGTCGCCAAATTCCGGTTAATTTGGGTTAGTTTCAACTTACTTTAATATTTTTAATCTGTGCCGATACGTTTTAGCCCTTTTTGGTGCTTTTGGACACTTTTGGTTAGTCGTTCAACCAATTTTCGGTTGATTTCAGTTAGTTTTTATTTATTTTAGTCATTTGCACCAGTTCCGATACGTTATAACCATTTTTAATGTTTTTGGTTAGTTTAGGTTAGTCGCCAATATTCGGTTAATTTGAGTTAGTTTTAACTTACTTTAATATTTTGAATCTGTTTCGATACATTTTAGCCCGTTTTGGAGTTTTTATTTGCTTTTGGTTAGTTATTCAATCAACTTTCGGTTACTTTTAGCTAGTTCCAATTTATTTTAGTCGTTTGAATCAGTTCCGATATGTTATAATCAAATTTAATGTTTTTGGTTAGTTTTGGTTAGTCCTTAAAATTTGGCTCGTTTTGGTTAGTTTTAACTTATTTTAATGTTTGTAACCTGTTCCGATACGTTTTAGCTCGTTTTGGTGCTTATGGTTACTTTTGGCTAGTTTTGGTTAGTCGTTCAAACAACTTTCGGTTAGTTTCAGTTAGTTCCAATTTATTTTAGTCATTTGAACCGATTCCGATACCTTATGATCAAATTTAAGTTTAAATAAACAAACTAACACGATCTCTCACGCGTATCACGTCATGTGACAAATGTTGCATGCATTTTTTCACGATTTGAAGCCCTCTATTAGGATAACAGAAACATTTTCAATGTTAAAACAACCTTAAATCGACATACATTAAAGCGTATTAGGGGAATTTCTGTAAAAAAGTCAGTGCAGTCATAATAACACAAGATTTCCATGACCGCCTGTTGGGAAAAAAAGAAAGTGAATGGCTATTGCAAATTTTTATTTTTCCTGAACCAGTCCACCAACAAAACACGTTTTCATTTAATTGGTGCAGACCAAGTATTTTAATTTTGAAGAACAATTCTATAATCATACCGAGATTATTTGGTGCAGGCCGCGTATAACCGCCACGTCAAGGTTAAAGTTGGCTAGCGAGGAATTTGCCGACCTTTTGCATCTGGTGTGGGTTTATCTGGGATCGAACGTTGAAATACCCAAACATATCAATAATCACCTTGCACGGTTAAAAATCTATTATTTTCCATAGAGGGGGAGTTCTGTCAGTTCTGACCACCGATCTATGGAGATCGGTGGTTGTGACACAAATTAGATTACAGATTGGTCAGTAAGAGAGAGAAACGATTGCGGCGAAAGAAATGTAAGAGCCACCCATTTAAAGCCGCGTTCGTTTTTGTCATCTTTTTCCTCGATTTGCTCTAACATTTTGACAGGCACGTGACTTCGATTTTCCTTTTAAATACACAGGGCTCGTGACTGTCAAAATTTCAGAGCAAATCGAGGAAAAAGATGACAAAAACGAACGCGGCTTAAAGGTCCCGGATACACAGCGCATGCTCAACGAAACAGCTGTTCAGTTAAATTCTGACATTCACCTGTTTGAGTTGTTTACTTCGCGTCGCCATTGTGGTAATTTTCATTCTTCCAAATAACGATATCTTAATTATTTCCCGTGCATGTGTATTATCAAAGAGAACCTATATTTAGTCGTGTTTATTATCTATAGTGGTATTTCTTTCTAATGTGGAAAGTTCTGCTAGTGGTAGTTATGTAAATCCGTGGTTTGGGAGTAAGTGTAGGTATTTATAAAACTGCAAAAATACTTTTTACAAGTGCCGTGTCAGTGGAAGTAAGATTAAGTTCTTTAGAATGCTCAAAAACGAAGCTATGTAAGTAGTCATTATTGTTACTACGTATATTATGGAAGAAAGTCCGTACAAAGACTATCTACTTATATCCGTCTATGGTCTATATTAGGTTTGTTCCAACCGACTAGAAAACCGTACGAGGGACCGTCATTTCTAGTTGTCAATTTCATTTTTGGAGGTGATAAGTACCTGTCATGTTGATAAACGAATTATGCTACTGGAAATTACCGTCCCATGTATGGTTTCTTGCTCAGTTGGAACAGAGCTATTATGTTCTCCAAGACTAAAAAAAGTATTCATAGGGTTACTCATGAGAAATATAACTAATTAGAATCTAATTAGTTGAAAGTTCTAAAAATATTGACACTATTTTTACAATGCTCTTATTAGACAAAATTAGTGACTTAATGACGTTAATTGGCGTTAAACTGGTTTACACTTTTAACTTTATACATGGTGTTGAAAAAAATACTGCTAAAATGCATTTTTGCCAAGTCACAGCCTTACTGAATATTTGTTACTAATAAATAGGTACCTTCCTATTACTTTTTGTAATAGCTTTAATTTTAACAGAATAACTCCCTAAATGTATGTATATTTTTCAATTTCTGGTTTATATTGGCATAATAAATGCTTGTTGTGTAGTTCTCATAAGTTTTATTTTATCTAAATAGATCACGTCAGAGTTCTTTTCCATTCCCGCATAAGCAAGTAACTATTAATTATTATAAGTAATAAAAATACGAAATGAAAATAAGTCTTAATTACGAATACGAAGGAACGAAAATATGAAGATGAAGGATAACATTTTTTGAAATTCTTCATATTTTCCAAAATTTTTTGAAAAATTCTAAGATTCCTAAAGTTTTCAAAATTCGCCCAATAAAAAAGTATCACTTTTAATTTTAATAACATGATCTCATCTGTGATTTTTTTTAAATTTCAAATTAAAACATGAAACCTAATATTTTCTTGTTTAAAGGTATTTAAATTAATAAAAAAAAAAACAATTATACATTTTACATTCTTAAAACACGGTAGATAGAACCTGTTTTGCATTTATTGATGTCTTTCGATCTATACAACTAAGAAAAATACCTCTAATCAATTCATTCATCTGGGCCATATTCGCTTTTTTAACAAATTGAAAGGTAAAAGGCAGCATTGCTTGTAAGAGAAACTATTACTCTTGGCAACTACCAGTTTAAAGGGACGAGGTCACGGCGGCATCCGCAGGGATCAAAGCAAAGACATTTAACCTGAAGAGACGGGACAAATGGTTCTTTGTTTTCCCCCAACATTGAGGCACATTCTATGGTCGATAGATATAGCGTTGCCAAATTTTAAGTTTACGAGTTACTGTACATACTTTTTTCATATTAAATTATAACACTAAATACTTATTTTCCCCATTTTTGATTCATCAAAAACCGGTTCTGAAGTTCTTACATGTCAATCTGGCAATGCCGCTTCCCTTGGTTCCGCCTTGTTTTACCCCCAAAATATTTATAGTATGCACGTAGTAAAGTAACTGCACCAATAGATTGAGAGCATTGGAGGTCGACGACCGACGGCCCTTCCCACAAATATACTAATTTGGTAACGTTCCAAAACCAGTGAAGGCACTGCTGTAAATATGATTATCTACTTTAATTATATTATGTACCTACCTAATACGGGTACTTATTAATACAATAGCTTTATAGCAAATCTAAATAAACCAATTACAATTGCCAATACTCTAGATTTAATATTTTTTTTCTAGATATACCAGTTTATTTAGGAGATTTTTTTCAGTGAAAGTAGCATTTATAATGAAGTGAAAATATATTTTTAATAGGTATAATAGAAGAAAATAGTTATTAAGCTACTTTTTGAATATGTCATTAACCAGATATTTGTCATATTTATATGTTTTTAAATAAAATTTGTATGCTTCAGTTCCTTTTTATTTGTCTCAAAAATAATGATAAGCCATTTATTTTTAGGCTAGCAGTGGTATGATTTAATTTTTCGTTTAACCATTGAGAGCAGAAAAACCCTATGTGTCCCAAAAACGTTTAAATCCGGATAAAATTGCGTATTTTTGGTATCTCATCAATTTCGTGTTCAAATTTGAAATTATTCAGGATCAGGAAATAAGTTTTCGGAAATTTTATTTCATTATTAGCTGCTGAATAGTATATTATGCAATGACCATTCATTGCAAATGTAAGTTGAATATACTTTTTTATACGACTGCCCTGAAAATAGACAAAAACGCCCTAACAACTGCTCTTGAAAACTGGACATTTCAAACATCGTGTGAAAAGTATACTTTTCACACGCTTATTCGGGTATTTAGATTAAAGGGCTTCGTCTCAGTTTTAGAGCTTCGCCCTCAAAGGTCTCATTACCAGATCTCTAAAAAAGGGGGCCCAATATAGGACTTCACCCCCCGGAGAGCCCCTTTTTGCAAAACTGTAATAAATGGAACTCTTACACCAGGGGCCCCGTTTTAAGACTCGCTTACGGCTCGTGTCACCAAACTGTCTCATTCGTGTGAATTTTCAGCACTTGTTGCACAATATACAATTTCTATTTTGGTATCATAAAGAAGTCTTTTCGATACGCAAAGTAGTGTCGAAAAGAAGCTCTTTTCGACATTATTTTTGATGACTGGTTGCTATGATATTAACAAAAATAGCTCACTAGCAAAAATTTCGACACCGTTTTGAATGGGATTCCTAATAATACAGACGTCAAAAGTGACAAGATGGCCGTCCAACTTTTGATCGCGACTTGAATAAATTAATGTTTTTCATTAAAAAACGTGCAAAATAGCACTCTTCGCCCAGTTTTGTTTGGTTTCAAATGGACGTTTTAAAGCCTGAATTTGTGCGACGCGACGCGACGTGTAGCTTTTTTGTATTTCGTAAGTGATTTCCTACAAATATTTTTTATAAACTTTATATCAAAGTAACGATAGTCTTGCGGTGTGAGGTATGCAAATTCTCCAGCTATTATCATCCGAACCTGAATTTCCACAAGTAAGTAAAAGTAAATGAAACACAGTAGTACAGTGGGCACCATTTTGTGATGTGATTAATTAATATTTTATAATACTTACCTATGTATGTGATATTAATGGATAATCCGAGGGATAATCTGATATGTTTGCAGTCATTTACCAACCTCTATTAAATAATTTTTGAAGTGAATACTTCTTGGTTTCATGGCAGTGGTTTTGCAAGGACACGGAAAAATTTCGTGACACAGCAAAATAACTATTTTGTGTTAACTAACCTTCAGAACCCATATCTAACCCAAACTAACTCAATATAACCCACACACTATAAATAAAACATAAATATATTTTAAATAATGCACCCGAGTAAATACCATCATTTCAAATTAAACGTATTTACTTTATTGAAACTATTATTATGATGGACTCACATTTCAAAGTCTACGTCTATGAACTATCCTTGCTTTCGTTCAGGCGGGGGCGGGCAATACTATATTTAGTAGTGGGGACGAAGTTTGACAAAAGTTTGTACACGATACATAAAAACATAAGGAGGCAGGACAATCGCTTGGTTGATATTTTTGCAAGATTTCGGATTTTTATGAATGAGTTGTCGGGTCTCTTTAGGTTAAATGTTTTTGGATCAAAGCGCTGTCCACTCTTTAATAAGTACTCTTTGGTTCTGATTACGACTTGCTAGGGCTAATATTGAAGTAATTATCTTATTTATTTTTGTATTGCGTATACTCACCTACATGTTACCCACTTATTGTAATTTGCTGTAAGCCTAATGGCAGTAGACCATCTTATATATAACTACCACTCTACCTTTTTGTCCATAAGCAGGTTACCGAATTCAGCTCACTTCGATATTCCCTTGTAGATCTTCACTGACTATATGTTTTATTGCTAGTGACAAGAATTGAGTCAATAAATTTGTTTTTGTATCAATATACAGCCTAGGATGCGGACTTTAAAAGTGCTCATTAAAAACTGTAACAAGCAAACGACCCACTATCCACAACCATACAAAAGGAAATTTATTTAACAGCGCATTTGCCGCATGGTACAAAATAACCAGAAAACTGCTTCTGCAATATAATAGGGTACTGGATACTGGATAGCATCTAGAAAAAAATATGAATGTCTGTAAATGCTACCAAACCCAGCAATATAGTGTCTTCCCTTTCATCCGTAGATTTATGTGGTTCTTAACCAGGAATCCTTCCTTCGGGCTGAATCTCAATCCTCAGCCCGGTCGCATATACGTAAACTGCAGACGTGATAGGACCTCGCCATAGGGGGACTGTAATATAGATGTTAGATATAATACTCCCGTTACGTTTCGCCCTCAAATATTTGAACACTACATGCCTAACGCTCCACTCGCATCGGTCGCTCCGGGGGCGCAACCAGCAAAAACCCAAAACCAACCCGACGCGTGAAAAGCAGCTACATTTATATTACAGTCGCTCTATGGCAAGGTTATATCGCGTTTGCAATTTACATATAAGTCGCCCGGTCTTTCCCTGACCTAGAAAGTTTTTGTCGAAATGATGCTGACCGCCTGGTGTGACGTACAGCTTCGCAGGAAGTAGTAAAGAGCCTTAATTGGGGCCAACCAACCGTGTGCGTTATGTGGCAAGATGTAAAGGACAAACAAGTAGGAGAGTTCTACCTAAAATGACATATTCAGGTAAAATGACATAGTGGCTGTTCAGGCGTACTTGCGCTCCCAAATGGTCCTCAGTTAGCTTTGTTGGGTTTTACATGTGACAACGTTGCACCAGTAGTAATGACAGACATGTGGCCGGCGAAATACGAGCGTAGTTAAATAAAACCCAAATATTACGTGCCTGATATATGCTACAAGATATGTATTGTGCTGGATTATCATCAGTATTTGCATGAATTTATCAAAGTTATATTTTTTGCACACCGAGTGACTAATAATCTTTGCTATAATGATTCGAGTTTGCATTATTTTTGAGGTTAGGTGATTTTGTCGAACATGCAACTTACTAGAGTCTCGGATAAAATGACATACTAGGTATGGCATTTTACCCTGAGCTAATTTTTGCAGGTTAAAACATCTTTTAGAACCGTTATACAAGAAAGGTCATTTTTAAATTTCAGATGGTTGGTAAATACCAAAGAAAAGGTACCCGACAAAATTGGGACAAAGAAAGTATGCGCCGCGCATATGCAGTTCAGAATAAAGGAATGGGCTGGCTTAGAGCATCGAAATTATTTGGAGTTCCTCCGGCAACCCTAAGGCGAAGAGCTAAAAATATCAATAAAGTTATTCATGGCGTCAACAAAGGCTTAGGATGTTTCCGACCCGGACCCACTTTTGAAGCTGTTATTGAAAGAGAACTAGTGGAGCACTTAAAACTTTTAGAATCACGCTTATTTGGTATGACGGTTACTGTTGTAAGCAAATTAGTTTACGAACTAGCTGAAAAGAGTCAGGTGGAACATCGATTTTCCCATGACAAGAAGATGGCTGGTTGGGATTGGATTGCCGGTTTTCGGGCTAGAAATCCTGACATAGTTTTAAGAAAACCTGAAGCAACTTCAGCAGCACGTGATATGGCATTCAACAAAACCCAAGTAGCAAAGTATTTGAGCTTTATCAGTCTTGTCTCGAGGAACATAAGATAGACCCTACAAAAAATTACAATATTGACGAAAGTGCATTGCAAACTGTACAGAAACCTACAAAAGTTTTTGCACCATCAGGCAAGAAACAAGTCAGAGCTCTTACCAGCGCTGAGCGAGGTGTTCACGTTACAATGGTGTGCTGTGCTTGTATTTCGTATACTCACCTACATGCTACCCACTTATTGTAATTTGCTGTAAGCCTAATGACAGTAGACCATCTTATATATAACTACCGCTCTACCTTTTTGTCCATAAGCAGGTTACCGAATTGAGCTCACTTCGATATACCCTTGTAGATCTTCATTGACTATATGTTTTATTGCTAGTGGCAAGAATTGAGTCAATAAATATGTTTTTATATCAATATACAACCTAGGATGCGGACTGTAAAGGTTCTCATTAAAAACTGTAACAAACAAGCTACACACTAGCCACAACCATACAAAAGGAAATTTATTTAAAAGCGTATTTGCCGCATGGTACAGAATAACCAGAAAACTACTTCTGCAATATAATAAGGTACTGTGTCTCATCTGGAAAAAAAAAATATGTATGTCTGTAGCGGTGTAAATGCAACCAAACCCAGTAATAGAGTGTCTTCCCTTTCACCGGTAGATTTATGTGGTTGTTAACCAGGATCCTTCCTTCGGGCTGAATCTCAATCCTCAGCCCGGTCGCTTATACGTAAATTGCAGACGCGATAGGACCTCGCCATAGGGCGACTGTAATATATATGTTAAATATAATACTCCCGTTACGTTTCGTCCTCAAATATTTGAACACTTCATGCCTCGTGCGCAACCAACAAAAACCCAAAACTAACCCAACGCATGAAAAGCAACTACATTTATAACACAGTGGCCCTATGGCGAGGTCATATCGCGTCTGCAATTTACGTAAAAGCCGCCCGGTCTTTCCCTAACCTAGAGAGTTTTTGTCAAAATGATGCTGACCGCATGGTGTGACGTACAGCTTTGCAGGATGCAGTAAATAGCTTTAATTGGGGCCAACTAAGTAGCCATGTGGGTTGGGAAATAGCCGTCAACCACTGCCAGTGGTTTCCATGTCTGTGTGACCAGGTGTAAAGGACAAGTAGGCCCTATAATTAGATAGCTTATTTTTATCGGGCTTACCGTTAAGGGACTTTTAATCGATATTTATCATTTAAAGTCTCTACTACCCAGTGTTGCCAACGACACGGAAACTTCCGTGTTTTCACGGATTTTTGAAACTAGAACACGGACACGGATTTTATTGGGTTCCGTGCGATGAAAACACGGATTTTTTACAGAAGATTTGGCGTTATTATATTTATGTGTCATATATCCATTTTAATATAATTCGCTTAAATTTAATCGATATTTCATATAGATATTATTCAATCCTAAAAATAGATGTACCAATCAACTGGTCTCTTTAGTTTCAAAGATGCAAGATAATAAATCGGAATTTCAAATTATTGACGACCACTGACAATTTTGGGCTTTGGGTCAAACGCTCAATGCGAAAGTAATTTCACCATGAGCGCCGGTAGGAAGGGGCAGTTGCTTAAAGTATTAAAATAATGCATAGTATAAAAATACATTTCAAACTCATTAAAATTTAGAAAAAACTATCTACAGGTTATTTTTCTTGACCTCCCCCCCACCCTTCTGAAATTTGTTCTGCCGGCGCCCATAATTTTAACATGAATCTAATCAAAACAAAGAAATTGTTTAATCACTACTACCATTAATGGAAGTCTGCTGGCTTCATAGGTGGTAAAAAAATATATTGTGCTCTATTTAAGCCAGTCAAATCAATGTTAAAAAATGGTGAGGACGGATTCGGCATTGTCTTTGGGTTATCTTAAGTTGATTATTTGTAAAAAGAAGAATTATTTTATGCTTGTTTCGAATAAATGGATTAAATAACAAGACTTTCTCTGCTTCTCATTTTAAGCGTCGTAAGCTGGTAAGCAACTATTGAATTATTTTATCTTAATTACCACCATGAAAAATCCGAAGTGGTACATGTATGACGTCATATTCTATTTATTTTCTAGTTGAACATTTCAACTCAGTGCCATCTTTCTTCCAACAGCTTAACTCTTCGATATACAATTGATTTTACGTTTACAGTAACCTTTTTTTTAAGCTACATTTCAGGAACACGGAAAAACGCGGAAATTTTGAGGACTCTGTTACGGATTTTTCTGATTTATGGTTGGCAACACTGCTACTACCGTTTCTTATCACTGCTTGATTAATTGATACAGGCTTTCTTCACTATCATATCTAATATTATTTAAATAATTATTACCATGATTAACCTATGTCTTGCTAATATCACCGGGGTTATTTGATTTACCTTGTTTTGTATTACGCTCTTACTGTAGGTCATATAACTATTTGCTGTATTTTTATCGAACTTACCGTTAAATGACTTTAAGTCGTTTATTATCTGTATCGTATCTATTACTATTACTATTCTTTACCGTAATTTGGTTTGGTTTAGTAATACTTACTATGTTCATTATCGTATCGCATCTGATATTATCTCGGTTAGCTAATGTTTTGCTAATATTATAGTAATTATCTGATTTATTCTTGTATTGCATATACTCACCTAAATTAGCCTACTTATTGTAATTTGCTAATGACAGTTGTAGGCCATCTTATATATAACTACCACTCTAAATTTTTGTCCATAAACAGGTTAACGAATTGAGCTCACTTCGATTTCCCCCTGTAGATCTTCACTGACTAGATATATGTTCTTCACAGATTAAATCATTTGTTTTACTATTTTTATAAACTGTGTATTTGGTTAATGATATTATCGCTGCCATGGTATTAATTTGTAATTTATTAATCTTTATTTAGGACGTTCTGTGATTTTCTGTTACTTAGTCAGAAGTTTATAAATTCAGAATTTAGTCAGGCAGTATTGATGATTTACAATTTAAGATCAAGAGTTAAGAGGACCGACTACCGTTCTTTTATTATAAAATGATATTACGTTTTATTCCAAAACGAAAAAAGTTAGAATCACGAAATTTAGTGTGCGGCTTGTACATTCGATTGACTAGAAGGTATGGTGTTTAAAAATGTTATTAATTTTTTTATAACAAATTTTGAACCGGTTTTTTGGTGAAAACGTATTTTCACGCCTTCTAGTCAATCGAATGTACAAGCCGCACACCAAATTTCGTGATTCTAACTTTTTTCGTTTTGGAATAAAACGTAATATTAATAAAGGTCGGTAGTCTATCCTCTTAATGATGTTATAATTTGGGTGAGACTTAGCTTAAGGAATCTTATAATTATTTTAAGTGCAATAAGCAATACTATAATCTCAAGGAGATTTGAGACCTAATAATGCTCCATTGTGCACGAAATGTCTCAGAATATTATTTAATCTCTAAATAAATAGTTTAAGTAGGATATTTGATATTTGTTTTGGTATGGTGAAGTCAAGGTGAAGTTTAATTTATAGAAGTTCCTTTATTCTTTCTCGATATTTTTAGATAGGGAATTTTTCTAAATTTGACTACCCAAATTTCAATGCTTAAAATCATTGATATATTCATTCTAGAAAATTTAGCTGCGCCTTGGCCCAACTGTCAGCAACTCTGCGACCCACACCTATAAATATTAAGACTGCTGACTGAAACATTTCGGCGACAACTTTTTTAGAATATTTAAGTGCCAGCTGGTGCCAAATATATCCTGGACTACAAACAACCCGACATGATTTAGACTTCAGAGAGAACCCACTTCGACTGGAAATACCATTGACACAGTATGTACTCACGATTAGATATGTTTTCAATGGTGTAATCCGACTCCCCTGTTAAGGTCGAGAAGAACTGAAGGTCACTTGCGGTGGCTACAACTAAAACTTCGGAATTTGGTGATAAGGCAACAAGTGAATTGCTTCCGGCTAGTTCATAAGTTCCAGACCGGTCTAATCTGGCATCCTGGCCTTGCTTGAAGTTCACTAAAAAGAAAATGTGACAATTTTTTACAAAAAAAAACGTTGCTTTGGTCAAATTTTATTATGTATAATACGTAAAGTGTATGTCAATAAAAGTTCATAGTTTGAAGAAAAGATACGGGTATACGTTTTTAAATTTTACGTACCATTGGTATCAAAAAGTCTCCACGTGCCATCTTTAGACACAGTAGCCATATGGGAAGAGTCCACGTCAAAGGCCACATCGTAAACTCCTGATGTGTGACCTCCGAGGGTGAGTTGAGGCACTTGCTTGACGTCTTTGAATTCTCCGGTTTTGTCGAACGATACTTCCCAAGTTTTCGCTTCAGGAGTGAAACCTAAAATCGTTAATGTGTTGATTTGAGACTAATTTAAGCAGCAAACATGCCATGATTGATCAGTGTTTCCTGCATCTTTAAACACTAAAATAAATTGTTTTAAAAAGCAAATATGAGTTTTGTAACCTTGTAAATGTTACAAAATCTGGTAGTGCGGTTTTTCGTTTTATTGGTCGATTTTTGTTATGGATAATATCGCTACCTTACTTCCGAGTACAACCTATCAGTATCTGTTCCGAGTCGCTTGAAGAATGACCCACGATACACCTACACGTGTATCGTGGATTTGGAGCGCCCGGCCCCCTTGACAGACGTGGTTTATATTCTTTTTTGTGGGAATTGATGAAACCTTCTCGTCTGGAAGGCCGCGAAACTAAGGAAAGCAGTAGCCAGTATGGCCACCCCCGTTGGGTACCGAAACTAAATCCTGTAAAGGATATACTTCGAGTTTTCAATATAAAATAAGTGAAATTTGTCCATTTGAAATGAACAATTTATACAGAGCAGGTAATTTATTGTGTTAATGGCAAGGACATTGTTCGTGAAAAGTCAACTTACTTCTTAAAGTACTTAAATATTGTAGAGAAAGATCTTATTGAAGCTGCTAAAAGGATATATCGAACAGCGTTCTGTAGAAGACAATTTAAACATTGTTAGTTATATTTTAACATCTTTAGGAACACACTCTATTTTTTGTATTTACAATAATTACCACAAGTGCCAAAAATTTCGTTACTCAACGGTACGAAGTCAGTTCAATTTTTTTTTTTTGAAAACGTCGAGTCAAGTAAGTATTTTATTCTTTTTTTCTCTCTGTTTGTTAATTCTTTTCTATTGCTCTGGCTCAAACTGAAAAGAATAGGTAACATTTCAAAATTCAGTTTTCTTAACAATTTAAAGTTTATTTTTTAAACAACACAGAAACAATTGGGTCAAATAAAAAAACTCTTTAAAAGTAAACATTATTTTTTTAATTATCTTATTTAAACAGTCTTTAAAAAATATCTAAGTAACTATGTAAGTAGTAAAGTATAGCCAGACACGATTCTCAAAGGGGGGCATTTTGACCTTGAATGTCCTTGGGTTTTTTGTTGAAGATCGAGCATTTGACCTTGGGATTGTATGACCTTGAACACCCATGGGGCCCACTTGGCCTCGGGTGTATTCAACCTTGAATGGCAGGTAGCCGAGGTCGATCCTTTTTGGCAGGTAGTCGGGGTCGATTTTCTTTGGAGCGTAGCCGACGTCGTCCTTGGAACTTTTAGTGTGACGTCAGAAATATATTGTGGTCGATGTAAAAGGTTTAATGATGCAGAGAACAGTTATTGTATGACATTGAGATAATTTGATCTTGGCTCTTGGGACTGTTTTGTGGTATGTTTTACCTTGAATGACATTGAGATAATTTGAATACCCATGAGTTTTTTTTTGCTGATGGTTGTGCATATGACCTTGGGATTGCTCCAAGCGTGTATGACCTTTAACACCCTTTTTGAATTTGTGTGCCCTTGAGATAATTTGAAGCGACACCGTGTCCTTGCGGATATTTGAAGATCGGACCGATGACCTTGAACGCTCTTGAGACTGAATATTGGTTACATAATTCAGTATGACGTAACATAACCTTGATAAATATGTTCTAGGGGCTATATAAGATGCCATAATATTGGAAACAGATAACCTTTCTGACTAGTAAAGCACTGTGTTCAGTATTCTGATAGTTGCATATTGTATTATCTGTGAGGTGCATTTATTAAAGGTACTACTACTTATTTCAAACAATAATGTCTCTCTCACAAGAAACAATTACCAAAATTAATGAGAATTTTGACAAATCAGTGGAACAAATAGAACGTAAACCTTTTTCATCTCTAGAAATTGGAAAGCGATATATTATAAAGAAACTACAATTAACAAATGGTCGTTTTGGGAAAAGTGTTATTGCAACATTATTTAATAAAGAAAATTGTTGTTTTTAGTTCTTATTTACCGAAAAAAGCTGTTGAAATTATTACCGAAGAAGTTGTTGATAATCTGGAATAATTGCATTATCTTGGAACTGTAATAGTTTTAAAATTTTGATTATATTTAATTATAATGAATTATCAAAATGCTGGCACGATGTTTTCTTTTGCACAGAGGGCAATATGGTCAATTTTGTAAATGAGAATCAAGTTTCATACATTAGAAGTTTAGCAGCACTGCTAAGAAATATGTGTGAAGATATTATCGAATATTTGAGAGAGTGTTGACGATGTGGACGATGAAAAATATGCTAAATACCTGAAGGATGCATTAATTTTTTGTATTGGCGCACACGTGTGTGAGAAGTTTGTTTATGATTACATTGATCTGGACACATTTTGCAGTCAAATACTTGAGGGGGATTTGAAGCTATTGGTAACTGAAATCCCACAAACTCCCAAGGACCTTGTCGATAAACATTGCTTTTATGAAGATGTAGAAGTTACATCAGTTTGATGGAACCCAAGCTTACAAGACACCTCGAGAGAAAGAAGACAAGAAAACACATTATTTACCACATTCTTGTAACTTTGTAAGACAAAACAAAACATTGTTTTCAACATTCTTATAACATTGTAAGACAATTGTATATTTGCAACATTCCTGTAATTTTGTAATATATTGAAAATTTAATCGTTGTTTTTTTATATAATATAAGTACATCAGCTCTAGAAAAAATATCTTAGTATGTATAAAATGGCACCTGTTAACAACACATTGACATGTCATATATTAAGCTACCATATTTCACGGGGTTTGGGTTCGTTCGAAAAACTAAGTCAAGTACTTTTCTAATTATTTATTAAAAATCAAAAGTCAGTGTTTTCATTTTTTTTATTTCTAAAACTAAAAATCTGCATTTTTTAAATTTGGGATGCTTAAGTTTAACACTCTTGACAT
Source organism: Pissodes strobi (assembly GCA_016904865.1). NCBI lineage: Eukaryota > Metazoa > Arthropoda > Insecta > Coleoptera > Curculionidae > Pissodes > Pissodes strobi. The sequence goes on along the minus strand of MU187259.1, from coordinate 2,299 downwards.
GGGGGTGTTCAGAACTTAAAACTAAAATCTACATGTTAATTAAAAAATATACAATTTAATTGGGTATATTTGGTATATCCATCAGATCTAACTCTACGACTTGAGCATAACATTTTAGACACACTTCTGGTAATGTGATTTGATACAATTCTTTTTTGCATCTATGATATTTCAAATCATATTTCGAATACCTAAAACATAGCAAACATGACATAATGGCACTTTAGTTGAAGGTTAAAAGTAGTTGTTCAAACTTAAAACTAAAATCTGCATGTTTATCTAAAATATACAATTTAATTGAGTATATTTCTAAGCACACATATTTCATAAGCACAAATATATACAATAAGGAGTTTTTTAGCTAATAAAATCAGAACTAGTAACCTAAAATACATAATTCACTTATTAATAGATTTTAGAAAAAATAGAAATCTAATCTAACCTATCGAGGGAAAACTTCATATACAACTACATACAAACTACATACTACACTCAACCATTTCATCATTGTGCTATATGATTAACTATCTCCCTTCTCTCCGAGTTATTACATGCAAAACATGCATTTTCAGGTGTTAAAATAAAAAGAGGTTTTCTACATATAGCGCAATGAAGATCACTTGCACCCCGGACAAATGCCCTCTTATAGTGGCAGTTGACATGTTCCACATGACCCCGCCCCACATAGTGCAAGTGGATTGTACTACAACTTAAACAGAGGGCAAATGTCCCCCATCGATCGGACAAAATCTTACTGTAACTTTGGATTACACACACATCCTTATCACCAAAATTGTTTCTGACATCACTAGCACTTAGTTTGTTCACGCACACATCACCCTCGTGTCCCACACTACCCAATTCTCCTTCCACATCAGCTCCTTCGTCATCATCGCTTTCAGCATCATCGTCATCATTATTATCTTTCCAAGCGCCGTTTGGATCTATTTTTAATAGAATTATTCTTCGCCTATGGATAGATGTCACGTCGGTCAATGAGTGTTCGAATCTTAGTGGCTGACCCGATATATTAACAATTTGATCGTAATCAACCACTTCTTCTTGCACTTCACGAGCCACGACCGCTTCTTCAATTTGATTATTCTCAGCCATTGCTCAAATTAACTTTTACACTGGTACAATAAAAAAAAATATGTTGACTGGTAAACTGGGAGTATAATTGTGTATAAAGTAGTTCGAAGTTATATAGATTGCTTCAAGTTTTTTTTTCTCTTATATAGACAAATTGGAGGTTGATTATTTTCCAAATAAAATAAGTGACTTATGAACAAACTGGCAACCGTAACGCTCTTTGCCTTTAAAAGAAAATTAGTGAGTGCATATATAAAATTCTGGGGCGTATCTATATCCCAAACCCTCGCATTCGATTAATCCTCCAGGAACTGCAACTCTCGCCCTTATTGCGAAAACGATATAGGCATGGGAATCGAATGTTAAAAAATGTCTACCCTAATCTGTCCCTTTTCAAGAACGTAATGGCTTTTCTGCATAATTTAAGCTTCGAGGAAATAAAATTATATATTTTTAAATTTTATAATCGATGCCATCTTGTCCAAGCAGGTAGAAATACTCGAAGATACCAGAAAGTGTCTGACATATAGCTTTCAAGTGGGTAATTTACTTCTTTAAAAATAAATCTCATCAAACTAGTTGCACAAAAGATTCAGTTAATTTACGATGGACCATATCGGATTACGATGAAAGGATAATGCCATCGAAATTTCTTTTCCCACGCGGCACTAAAAATAATCTATGCCATTTCTTTGAATAGAACCCAAAAATCACCCCCTGTGAATAGGTTACGTAATGTATTCTAAGTTTTAAAACATAATTTTAACGTCTTGACATTTTTACTTTTCTTCAAGTAATTTACGATTAAGGGCATTGTGTAATTTGATATAAGATAATGGGGGTGAAGAAATTTAAGAAGGAACACAGGTCTTTGGGCCGACATGCAGAGTTGAACGAGTTTCAGTTAATCTATTGGCAAAATGTGAAAATGAGAATAATGGTTAAATATTAATATTTATTAAATTTTAAAGTATATATCTGTATACTTTATTTGTTACTTTTGAAAAAAACTTGCTTAAAACCTATTTTCAGGGATATGAAAGTTAGATGTTTTGCAATTGCACAGAAAATGTGTAGAACGGGCGCATTAAGTTCCATACGGATCCATTTTAAACGCATAATTTCCATTTTGTTGCTAAAATGTGTTAGCTCACCTAACTTCTCCCAAATGTATGTAGACAGAGTGATAATAATATAGTGTTGTTAT